>CM053785.1:843301575-843531575 GCA_028749045.1 Cupressus sempervirens | reverse complement strand
TTAGGTTGATTGTAAAGGAAATCTGAGCCTATGACCCTATCCAAAAAATAGAGTTTTTTGTATGTTAATTATTTACTCGTATTCAAATTTTGTCAGGGTTTTTCAAGTAGTGGGTTTTTCCTGAAATGGTTTCCCACGTTAAATATGGTTCTCTATATATCTTATGGGAATATTATTTTTCAATGCTCTTATTTTTCCTATGCACCTCAATGTTCTAAAGTAGATTTACAATCTTCATTATGCCTTGTAGCTTTCCTAACAAGTGGTATTAGAGCCTAAGTTATCCTTGTTGGGTAGGGTTTTTTTTTGTATTGACTTGGTTCCAGTTGCTGTTTAGAAAGTGTTTACCTAGTAATTGAGATGGCAAGTACATGGAGAATAAAGATTGAAATGTTCAATGGCACAAATGTTGAGTTGTAGAAACTTTAAGTTGAGGATATATTGGTTGATCATGATTTGTAGGTTGTTGTGTCAAGTAATAAGCCTTCAGGCATGAAGCAAGAAGATTGTAGTAGATCAAAAGTCCATAGGAATGATAAGGCTATGTCTTATGGATTCTATTCTCTTGTGTTTTCATGAGGAGAAAAATTCACATTCTTTGTGGAAGAAGTTGGGAGATATTTATTAGGAAAATCCTTGGTAAACAAGCTCTTCCTGAGAAAAAAGTTGTTCTCTTTGAAGATGGATAGAGGAACGACTGTGGTAGATCACTTAAATGCATTCAATATGGTGATTTCATAACTAAAATCTATTGGTGTACTTGTTAGTGAAGAAGAGTGTTGCATTCTACTACTATGTTTGTTGCTTGATTTATGGGATCAGGTTGTGATGGCCATTGGAAGTACTACCACCTAATTAAAAATGGATGAAGTGGTTGTACTTCTATCAGAGGAGATGTGAAGGAAATCTTCTAAGGTGGCTAAAGAGGCTCTCATCATTTAAAGTAGATCAAAGGAAAAAAAAGAAGAAGGACGTGAAGCCTAAATACTCTAGGAAGAAGTCCAAAGTGAAGTGTTGGAATTGTAGGTAGACTGGTCATATCCAAAAGGATTGCAAAGAGAAGAAGATGGAGAGTTCTTCCAATTTTGAGTCTTCTCAAAATGATGATGAAGATACAAGAAGTGTTGCTTTGTCTAATTAGACATTTGATGATGACTAGTTAGATTAATTTAATGTTCACGTGGAAGATGTTTGTCACAATGCCATATATGGCTCTACACCACTGTACAATGGGAGTTTTTGGTAGTGACAAGACATCCACATCACTAAAGGCATCCATTTCATTGAAGGCAGCCATGTGACTGAAACATCTACATGATTGGAGCATCTATGTGACTAAAATAATCCGCATGAATTAAGGCATCCATGTGACCAAAGGTATCTACATCATCAAAGGTATCTACAAGACTAAAAATGTTCACATCACCAAAGGCATCTACATCACTGAATGAATCCACATGACCGAAGGTGTCCAAGTGATCATCATCAAAGGTGTTTGAGTGATTGGAGGTGTTTGAGTCACTAGATGATACTTGGAGGAGTCACCGTTGGATGGATGATTAACCATTGGATGGATGAGTTGCAAGATAGTCAGTAGTCATTCTCTTCTTGACAGTTAATGCACTAGAATCCATAACAAAATGCAGAGTGTATAAATGTCTATAGGGTTTGTTAGGCTAAAGAGCGACTATGAAAGCCATGTTGATTGTAAAGGAAATCTGAGCTTATAAGCCTATCAAGAAACTAGAGTTTGTTGTATGTAAATTGTTTATTGTAATACAATGTTGCTTGGGGGTTTTTGGGTGGTGGATTTTTCCTGAAATGGTTTCCAATGTTAAATATGGTATTCTATGTTTATCTTGTGTGAATATTGTTTTTGAATGTTCTCATTTTTCCTATGCATCTAAATGTTATAAAGTCGATTTACAATCTTTTCTATTTCCCCTATATATTGGAATTTGGGAGGCATTTTTCACAAGTAGCTTTCCTAACAGTTTGAAGAAACAAATTCAAAGAGTAACTTTCGTATTACAAAGTTAGTTCTTCATATTGTTTGGAGTGATTGAAGGGAGATTTTAATTTTTCAACTAGTGAATTGAAAAGGTGATATGTATTGATCCCTTTTATACCTTCTTTTTATATTTTCTATGAAGTTTTTATTTTGAAGAACCATCCTTTCTATAAATATTGTTATACTACACAAATTATGTTTCTTAGAAGCATTATATTAAAGTGATGAGATGGCATGAGGATTTTAGTTTAAATTACTAGAAGTAATATGTTAACTTTAGTTTAGGCATTCTAAGGGTTTTACAACATGTTTATGAGGCTTTGCTCAAATTAAGATCTCACATTTCTCATCACTTTGAGTGTTTGACTACCACATTTTTTAGTTGATGATTCGGTCTCATAAAAAATGAAAGAAAAATGTGAAGCTTTTTGGTGTATCTTATATTAGCCAGTAAAGTTGTGCACTCTTTGAAATTTTGTTCTTCATGAAAGGAATGGTTGGTTTTGATTCTATGTCTTATTAAAAAAAAAAAAGGAAATGTTGCAGCTTAATGGTGTGTCTTATATTAGCAAGTAAAGGTGTGTGTTCTTTGAGTTTTTGTTCTTTGTGTAATGAATGTTTGGGCACTTTGGGTCGCTTGTTTGTACATATGAGTTTTGATATGTTGAATGTCGCAAAATTTATATGCCCTTCAATTGTTTTCAAATAATAGTACAACATTTTCTTTCATACGTAGGGAGGTTGGAGATTTATTTTCTTAAGAATTTATAAAGTTAATAATGCTTGGTGATATTTTCAGACGAGAAAAATGAGCCACAATGAATAAGGAGCTTTTATCATATGCAACAAGGTGATCAAGAAATAACCTAAACCTTCATTTCTTAAAGTCAACATTTTCATTTTCACATATATGCCAAATATCACCTTTGTTTTGAGGCCATCTTTACTATATGGGTTGATCTTTTCAATAAATTACATGAATTATCAAATGGATAAATACTAACATTAATAATAGGTGTGAGGAAATGGAGGAAGGATGACATCTATCATCTCAAGCTATGTTCTCACTTAGAGATGATTATTCCTTGAGAAGAAACTATTTGTGTCCTTGTAAAGTCAGGACATGACAGATCTTCCCATGAAGAGAAGAGGTGGATTTTCCTATTTGTGTCCCTAAAGAGAAGAGGAGACTTGGAAACATAATTTTCCCTTCAAGGTGTGGAGGCGGGATTTTGGTATGATTTTTTAAGGAGGCATTAGAGATACTTGGACTAGAGGTGGACTTTTGAAGGAAAGGCATCTCTTGAGAAGACATATTAGAGATTATTGTTTCCATAGCACTAGAGGAGGCATTAGACACACTTATAAAAAAATTTGACTTTGAAAGGAAATGCATCTCATATGTAGCACTAGATGAGGCATTAGACACACTTGAAGGATATGTGGTATTTTGGAGGAAATGTGTCTAGTTGAGTAGGGGATGTAGGAACACCCATAGTATAAAGGTAGATTTAATGTTTGTGACCAAGAGATCAACTGATGTAATCAGTTTGGTGTTTATTGAATGAGTGAGGAAAATTGGTGAAGGCTCTTCATTAAAATCTCCATAGGTTTGGGCTAAAACCCTTGAAATTTGCATGCCTGTTCATATTAATATAAAATAAGGGGGGATTTCAGAGTATTACATTAGTTATAGTTTTAGATATGTCATAAATAAAATGAACAATTGTGTGTTTGAAAGTTATTCCAATAAATAAGTTACTTGGTTGGGAATTTGAATTGACATAAGTGGTTTTGTGCATTGATAATGACTTTATATATAAGGTAATGTTAAACAATATAGAATCCATCCAATTATATTGAATGCATATTTAGTTTTCAATACTAATCTAAATACATTTTCATGTTTATGCTTCAGATATCACATAAGATGTAATATATATTCATTAATTTGTGTTTCCCTAGCTTGAGGTTTCATGGGAAAGGCATTTATATTTGGGAAAATAGTAGAAAATGTGATATCAAATGAGCCCTCAACAGTGTAATCATTATTGAGGGTTAAAAGTATCATATGTCCATTCAAATCTAGTGCTAGAGTCATTTAGAAGGTATAGAGTTTCCTTAATAATTTCTAATTCCTCACACATTTAGGAGTCCTTAAAAAATGAGGTGGAATATTCTATTTCACACTCAAGTTCATTCCTAAAGGTTTGAACTCACAATGGTTTAAAATTGAAGGTACCTCTACAACTGGGTTTTTCATTTTCTCCTCGAAGTTTAGAAAGTATTCTTGAAATGACTATAGTGGAAGAGGGAAGTGATGATAATACATGATCATTCATTTCAATGTTCTATTAATATGGGTCATATTTAATTATGAACAATATTACATTATTAACATTGAGTTCTACTAACATGGAAATAGTACAATTTCTCCCAAGTCATCATGTTATCCAAACTCAATTTACATTAAGGAAAACAACCCTACATGAAAATGGATTACATATTTTTCCAAACATTTATGGTTCTTACTTTCATTCAGATTTAGACTTTAGTGGTATCAATTAGGGTTTTATAAATAATTTATTAGGAAATGGGAGATGTAGAGGGAAGAGGATAGAAAGAGAGAGATGTATACAACCTTTGGATATTAGTTTATTGTGTTACAAAGAGTCTTTTACATTGTTTGGACTTTAATTTTGTAACTTGAATAAGAAGTCATCTAGAAAAAAAATTTCTCGAAGGATTTAAGCATCATAAGGATTTTAAATTTGTATAGTTTGAACATGATTTTTTTTGGGGATTTGTTAATTTAGGATTCAAATGTTCTTATAGTTATAATAAAGATAAATCAAGAACATTATTAGTTAGAGATGATCTTACATATCTTTTTATTTAAATTGAGAACATGTTTCCCTATTGTGAATGTTGTTATGATAGGGGAATGAGCTCCCTAAGTCTACAAAATCCTAAAGTGCATGGAAGCTCAGCTTGAGAAATCTCCCATTCATGAGCCAAATTACCATTTGAACCTAAGCATAAGACATGAATTTTTTTTCTAGGATTCAATGGATGTAGCTTTTGAAAACACCAATATGTATCACAAAAAATGAGTCTCTTGTGTAAGACTATAGCCCATGCTCACCCCCCACATGAATCAACAAGTCCATCTCATCCATCTCCAAATTCAGGGAGGGAAGATTATTGTAGGTCTCTAGTAAAGATTACCTAGCTCCTACTTCATGTGCATTATAAGAAATGATTTTCTCTGTCAACATGTGTGCATGTGCACTATGATTAGTAAATGCATATGTTATGTACAAAAATAGTAATAATGAATACTAGAATTAGGAGTTTTTTTCTTGCATGGAATGGATTATCTAACCTTGAATGTCGAAAATTATATTGAGTTTCAATCATTATATTTTAGAAAATACTATTAAAAAAAATATTCCTTAAGAAATTTAATCATTATGTTTAGTTTGAAAATTATATACCTAGCACACCTAAACAAGAAAAACAACATAATTTTAAATCAAAATTCTTGTTGAAATAAGTCCCCTTAAAAAGTGTGAACACAAAGCAATTGAATACATTATTATTTAAACCATATGATTGATATAATATTATATTCTTTCATTATCAATCAAATTGTAATCCATAAAATGAAAAGAACATTAAATGCAAATGAACTATGGTTATTAATTATTAGGTTGGTTTGAATAGTTATGCATGTGCACACAAATGATTATTACAAATGTAAGTGTCTTATGCTCACAAATAATAATAACATATATTGGATTTAGCGTTTATTTTCTTTCAAGAAATCATTTATCTATCTCTAAAGTTAGATACTTATATTGTCTCAATCTTTATAATTTTGAGAAATTAAAAAGAATATTATTAAAAAAATCTAATCATAGTAGTTATTATACCTAGATAAATAATACTAGCTAAATTTAAATCAAAAGTAGTGTTAAAATAAGTCTCCTTCAAAAGCACAAACAAGAAATTGAAGGCATAGTAGTGATTTTATTCATATTATAGGAGAGATATTATCTTAATTGATTCCCTATTAAAATTATGGTTCATTGTGAGGAAGAAGATTTAATTCAAATGATGCTAGGTGGCTAGTTTTTAGATATGTTTAAAACACTTAAAAATATATGGGCTTTCCAAGACAATTAATATTAATGATAAAATATAAAATTGAACATTAATCTAAGAATGGTTGACTTGGGTGTTCTCCTTTGCTACATTAAGCTTCTCCATTCTATGAAATACAACTTAAAGCTTTTAATTGTGGAGTTTCTTCATCAATGACTTTCTTTGCTAGATGTCAAAACCTTGTAGTTGTATCTTTAAAATATACCTTAGTTTCCCTTGGACAATAATTTCCTGGAAAACTTCATAGTCAAATGTTGTTTTGGTGCTTTCATTTAAATTAGTTGCAATCATTATTTTTATGAATCATATTATCTATTTGTAGTAGGCCTCTTTCCCCTGAAGACAATGTTCAACATACTATAAGCTCTCTTTTCAAGGAGGCAAGTTCGCTTTGCAAACCATCATAAAAAAATCTATTGACTAATTCCATTCTTCCTTGAATTTCCTCTTTCTTTTGACAATTTAGGACACTTCTTAAAGTAAATTGCATGATTTTACCCTTATAACACTTATTGATAGATAGAAGTTGATAAGAAGACTCAATGTTTCAATACCATATAAAAACATTTACTAAAATGAATAAAAATATATTTACGGATACAGCAATTTAAAGAAAATGTTAGAAATCATAAAGACTACTTTAAAAGTTAAGATGACATGACAATTTATTAAAAATCAATAAATATTTATTTAACTATGTAAAAGAGACTAAAACATTATCATTCATTACACAGCAATCAATCATCAATGTTATAGAGTATCATCTAAAATTAATATCATTTGTAACCTTTATTAAACAAACCTATTGCGATCATGTATTCTATTATTTCCTAATCAACATACATGTAATGCTCATTAAAACCTTTCTAGTATTTAAAAAATGCTTGGGAGAGAAGTTGAATAAGATTCTTTTGAGAGTTTCAGCACATGACGGATTCCAAAAAAAATTGTAGACAAGTTCAAATTTAAGGAAAGTACATTGCATCTTGGCATATTTCGAACTGACGGCTATCTACTTTAAATTCAGACTTACAGACTTGACTGGTTGACTAGGTTTGGTGCGAAAATGTATTTTCTATTCATTTGGCATAAGAGAAACGTGCTTTTTCATTTCCACTGTTGGTTTTTGTTAAGGTCTATTTCCTCCTGTCTGCCGTATTCTAACAAGAGCCCTGTGAACTTTGAATTTAACTTTGAATACGGCTCCCAGACAGAAGTTGGAATGCGTATGGTCCGCCTAAAGCAAAGCGGGCAGTCCCATTGGTATCACAGCTGTCGTGACAGTTACTTATAAGTTCCCTTATTGTTCTTTTAATTAATTTATTGGTATATATTCATTTTCTGAAAATATATTCATAGTAACATAAAACAGTAAGATAACAAAAAATGTAATAATTGTAAAAGAAGGAAAATATAAATTTATATATAGAAAAGAAGGATATAAAAGAGGATGATATGTTATTGTAAAACAAGTAAAGATAGAATGATAGAGAGAGTTGAAGGGAATTTAAAAATATATTAATAATTATATTATTTTAATAAATATAAAAATAACAATTAAAATTATATTATATGAATGAACTATTCATTTCTACCAATTCAATTATAAGTTGAAATACTTAATTTTTTAAAAATAAATTGTTAATTACTTAATTCAAACTATTTAACTCTATATTTGAACTTGGTAAGGAAAATAGATTGTGATAATTAATATTGATTAGATATTATTTTTGTCCAAAGAAAGTTTTGTGAGGTGGAAGATAAAATTATTATTACTATTTTAAAATCTAATCAACTTGTCACAAATGTGAAAAAGATAAAGTTGCAATTAATGCATGAAAGAGTTGTTAAAAAATATTTTTGTTTTTGTTGAAGAAAATTGAATTTTCTCCTTACCAAAAATAGTATGGTCCAATAGAATGAATGAAAAATGTGATTTATAATATAATGAAAAATTAGAAAAGGATATAAAAATTTGAAGTTTCTTTTAATCTTTTAAATTCTATGAATTGATTGGTTAATTGAATTGAATGAAAGCATTAGTAGCTTGCCTTTGGTAGGAACTAATATGTCTATTTTAAATGGATTTTAAATAGAATTTTTATTTCTAACTAAAAATAGAGAGATGTTAGTTGATAATAACATTTTAATAAAAAATTATGAATAAAACTCGTAAGTGAATCTAAATATTTATATGTTATTGTTCCAAATTTCAATGTAATAGAAACACGTGTCATATAACAGCTTAGTATGTGCAATTAGTTTTAGTATAAATTTATTTTTCATTTATAAATTTATTATAATATATAGAATATTTAAATTAATATAAATATTATAATATATAGAATATTTAAATTAATATAAATATTATATAGTATTTTTATTATAATAATATATAATAGTAAATATAAAAATAAAGACATGTTATTTGATAATAACATTTTAATCAGAAATTATGAATAAAATTCATAAGTGAAACTAAATATTTATATTTTATTGTTTCAATGTAAGAGAAATAAGTGTAAGTTAGTTAACTTATAGGAGAAATACATTGAGTCAAAGTTTAATAGTAAAGATGATAAGTGCGAGGAAATCAATAATGTTTTTCAGCTTCATTGATCAATCTCCACCTAAACCAAAGTCCAAACTTGAGCTTTGCATTACCCTCGGTCCTTGGGAAATAATTAAAGCACTTGATGGTTCTCTTTACATTATGGTAAAGGTTGATCATCTTTATTTTATTGTTGTCATTATTCATCCTACTTCCATGGTAAATGTGATAACCATTGAATTTTTGTACAATAGATAATTGAAATGTGACATGTATGATAAACCTAAAATTATGATTCAATCATGCAATGGTTTTACCTTTGCTACTCATGGTTCCATTACATTTATCATAGAAGTTTATGGTAAAACTCTAGGTGATACCTTTTCATTATAACAACTTTCAATCAATTCCAAGTCAAACTTTCTCTTCCTTGGGTTTCCTCCATTAAATTCATAGGTTCTCCCATTCACAACAATTTGAAATTTCCCTAGAATTGTCAAATCATGACTAATAATCATAGTCTCTATCAGCCTTTAGTTCCTAGAGACTATTGATGTTGATATCAGTTGGACTTCTATGTCCCAAACAACTTAACCTCAAAAAGACCCTCTCTTTCAATCATATCAAAAATACAAAATCCTAAATATTTATAAGTTTAGTAATCATAAAGTCTAGACTTATAGTTCTACCACCTACACCTCCTATATATGCTTCCATTTCACTTCCTTTTTCTTATAAATGACCAACGGATAGTATCTTTCAACCTAGTCGGGTTCTTTTTGTTCTTACTCCTAAAGATTAAATGGGCACAATGTTGATTAGTACTAAAAAAAAAAACTTCTAGAAATATTAAATGTGATTTATGTGTTGATTATTGTTATTGTAAGTGTCATGCTAGAGATTATCAACATTCTTTCCAACTAATTCTTTCATCCCATTTGATCAAACTATGCATAGCTCAAACATGAAAGTTAACAAGGAAAATATGAAATTAAATTGATATGATAATTTTATTCATATATGAAATTGTATTATAATTTATTTTGATGAAGAAGATATTCTTGATGATTATGAATTTGATGAAACTAATAATAAAATTCATGCTAGTGATCTTGATGATATGTATGAGCTTATTGATGTTAATCATGATTTACCAACCACCTTTCATTAAAAATTATCTATTAGTCGTAATGATGAACAAATGCGCATGTTCATGGCATGGTTCTTGTACATGCTACTATTCCATCTATTATTCATGATGTTTCTCCTCTTACATGTTTCCCACCTTCCCTAAATTCTACAAAGCAAGATGAGGAGGCAAGTGATATGCTTGACTAGTTCCTCTTTTGTATGGATTCATTATGTTTTCTTTTTGTAGTGTGTCTTCCTTGTGTTGTAACTATGGAGATATGTTATGTTTAGATTTCTATAGAAAACCCTAGTTTCTCTATTTGAGCAAGGTGATAAAAGAATCCACTTGTTGTAACATTTATATGTTTATATCTCATTTCTTCTATATGTTGTTACATGCTATGTTGTGCATATTTTTCTATTTATAAATGTTCCTTTGTGGTGTTTGATTAGGGGTGCTATAAAAAGTTAGCTACTTATTCTTTTATGTCTCAATGATGCCCACCCAAAAATAGTCTTATAAATGTGACTTTTACATAACATTCTTCTATTTTTTTATAGTTCTACTACCTTTAGGCAAAGATGTCATTTCATTTTCATATAATAACTCATGTACTTTCATATGATCATATTGACTCCTAAGATAAGTAGTTATCTTTCATTGTCTCACTTTACATATGTTCATGTCCCTTGATTTGACCTTTCAAGATTTGGGGATTCTCATAGTCAAAGCATTTCTATTGGATGCATGGTCTAGTCCATTATAGTCATTACACTTTCTTAACTATTATTTCCTTAAGAAATTATCCTTTTTTTACCCCTTTAGAGACAATGTTTTCCTTAGGATTTAAAAATCTTTCTTGATTCCTTAATGGAGACAATTCTTACCTTAAGGATTGATCATGTCCTTTTTCTTTCGATCTCTTTGGAGACAATGACTTCCTTAGCCTTGATTATCATTTTCAAATCCTTTGATGGAGACAACTATTTCCTTGATGATTGACCTTATTTAATAGGTTGACTAGAATAACACAAAAAGCTACACTTTCAATGTCATCGCAATTTTTTAATATTTTCTCTTTGTGTAATTGATAGTAACAAAATACATTTCTAGCCTAGTGATCATGCATCTCATCCACTCTCTTCCACTCTCTCTCATTGTTTCTCTCTCTTTCAAGTTCCACAATACTCTTTTATCTTAGTTTTTACTTTAATAAAGACCTAAGTTAACAAAGGAATTGGATTTTCTTTTTCTTTGTGACCTTGATAAGATTTTACTATGCATTGATCAATTTTTACATGAGAAATAGTTTTTCTCATGCTCCTAAAGCAAGGACTAGATAAATTTTCATATAAAATTAGTACTTATAGTTGGATAATTTTCTTAGACCTATTAAATGTTATTTTGGTAACTTTGAGATATGAATGCCTATTTTGTTTTATCCAAGAAACTTATCTATTCTTCCTTGGATTATTTTCATGAATCCTAGCATCCTTCAAAATCTTTGGCTCATTTTCCATGATAAATAATACTAATATAATTTTTTCCTAGGCATTGTGGGGTATATCTAGCTCAAGGTTCAACAACTTTTTTTTAGGATTCTTAATTTTATGGTCAAGATGGATCATATTTGAATCCCAAAATATTGGAGTAACTTTAAAATGACCTTATATCTATACATTTTGCAGATAATAATCATAGTGAAGTATTTTTTTAACTAAGCTATCAATATTTTCAATGAACTAAGAGAGAATTGAGAAAATGGATTCAATATTTGAACACAAAAATCTAAGACCAAGATCTCCAAGTCTCCAATTCATGAAGATCTATAAAGTCAAAGGAAATATTCTTGAATTTATTCAAGTTTATCTATCATAATTTCTACATAGAGTAATTCTCAATTAATCAAGCAAATTCATCCTTCTTGTCGTCTTCTCTCTCCTTCTCTTAAGAGTTTATTGAGCATATCTACATTCGAAATATAGAATTCACAATCATATATCTATGCATTTATGACTTAATCCTTGTTACTATATAACATTCCAAGTTCAACTCTTTGTATTATTAGTGTACTAGCTTACATCTTCATAGGTATGAGTGATTTATACATGTCTATCCATGAGGGCTTATCCAAGTTAAATCTTTTATTTGCCTTTATATTTACTTTCTTCTTTTAATTTCATTTCATATTGTAATGTTGATCCCTCGATAGGGGTTTGACTAAAGACAACCCCTGCAACCTTTCATCCTCTTTTTAATGTGTAAGAACAACAAAGCTACAAGGTGAGGATAAATAAGATCGGACATAATCAAAAGTTCTCAAAATAAATGAGTAAGTTCTTTCTAGTAGAGAACTCCATTGGGTATTTGTACATAGGTATTGAGGGACTTCCAACCTATCCCAACCATTTTCACCTCAAAATCCATCTACAAGTTAATTACATCTTGTTTGAATATATAGTGCACTAATATAGTTGGGGGGGGGGGGGGAGGGGGGGAGGGGGCGGGTGAATCAATTATCTATCTATTATAACAATTATCAACCTTAAAAAAGCTTAACCATATGAGCAATATAAACTGAAATCATAACAAGATACTCATACATTATAGCACCAAATATGTTATCTGGGGAAAGCCTTGATCAGAGAGAAAATGTTGGTGGGGATGGTACCGACAAGATGATGTACACACACACACACACACACACACACACACACACATGCATATTCCTTGTTAGAGGATGGACCCTATTAGAAGTCTATGAATACATTTAGTACATATGAGTCTCTGTTAAGAGACTTTGAATCCCTATTAGGAGATTCCAACCATGTTAGGAGTTGTGCCAGGCCAGTGAGGAGTTGTAGAAGATAGTTGAACCCACTACCCAAACAGCTTAGAGGATAAGACCAATGAACCCACTGTCGAAATGATCTTTGTATTATTCCTTGTAGAATAATAGATATAAAATGTACTTCCTTCCTCATCCTCTCTCTTGTTAATAGGACCTTCGCTCCTTCTGATCTTGTAATAGATCACAAATATCATATCCAATAATCCCTTGGATCGCCTACATGCACTTACCAAACACTTTTCTCCTTTTTGTATTCACACTTCAATATATTTTCCACACACTTACAAACAAGGAAAGAATCTTTCCTTTATACCATATCTTCATAATAATTCCTTGAGTCAGCTTTGAGGCTTTCCCAATTAATTATAATAAGATAATTAATTAATTACAATTATGTTGGTAAAAAAATTTGTCACTTAGAAAATATGCGATTTAGCCCAATGGAGTGTGTGGCAAATCGATTTCTCCAATAGTTGGATAGGCCCTTGATATTCAACCTTCCTCTATGTTTAGAGGGGTAGCTCCCTCATAAAATAAAATTTTGATTTTTCAATAAAGAATTTAAAATTTTAAAGAACAATAGAAAACCATTGATGATGAATGCACCACATCACTTCATAGCTTTCTAGAGTCAACATTAAATGGTAATAAAGACAATCAAGAACTAGGCTTGAAAACGATCATTATTACCATGCCGATTCATGATTCATAAACATTCACAGAATACCGTCAAAACATTCACTATAGAAAGAATCAACAATTTTATACTGCAACAATCTAGATTTTAGAACAAGAAATAAAATTCATGTCTCATTTTATTTTCTTGCACCAAGAACATAATAGATATTTTCAATTTCAAAGACAAAATATGTACATACTTTCCAAAATTTGTCTTCTGATCAAATTTTTAGCATAATTTTTCCTTATTCTAAAGTCCAAAAAGTCTCCTTTTACAAAGCCAAAATGATCCCTTTTATAGAGATAGAGGTTAAGAACTACCCTCTCATGGTTAATAATCACCTCCCAATCATGTGTTTTGGGAGGGGTTAATTAACCTCTACAAAATTAACCCCAGAATGACACAAGTCACTGATTACAAAGATAGAGAATTAAAACCTTTACATTGCATAAAGGATAAGGTATTGGCCTTATCAGAATGCCATGTACAAGAGGATCACTCTTCTTTAGTGAGATGAGTCCCCACTATGTAAGACCATGAATTTTCCAATTTAATTGGGATTATCTCTTCAAATCTACAAAATAGAGAACATTATTAGAAGAAATAATCAGCATTTTCTCAACACTTGGAACTCAAGAGAGTTGGCACTATCTTCTTTGCATGAGCATTAATTTAACTCTTCCATTATTAGAAACTCCCAAGAAGAATTATTGATAAAATTTATGAATCTCTGAGTCATTCTCTCAAACAGTGATAATATAGCCTTCAATGCATTCGATCAAACAAGTAAGATGTCTTTGAGGTGGTTAGAACTCCATCTTGGTTTCATGGCACTATGTTATTCATGCCACACACAATACCTCCCATGTTCTTAATGGCATGTCCACCTATATTTCATACTCCCATTTGAAGAAGGTTGAAAAACTGAAAATCACTTAATGCTATCAGCTAGAGCTATGAGAGCATTTTTCCAAATAGTTCATGTGCTTGGCCATGGTCCAGTTAAGGATGAAAAACTCGGATCTAATAGCTCTCGTGCCTTTTTTTTTTTTGCAAGTGTCACTGATGTCCATGTGTTTGGGCTGGAAGATGAAGGGAGGCTGGTCAAACACTTCATGTTCTTTGTCTATGATTGGGCGAATGCATAAACACTTTATCAAATGGTTAATATGCCTTGACTATGATGAATACAAATGTTCTCTATTAGAAGCCTTAGGCAGGAGCATTGAATTACTTAGTCAAAATAGATCATGTGTTATGCCTTTGGTTACACTAATGGGAATGATATCAAACAATTCACATGCTTTATCTCTATTACTATTCATATGCCACAAACTGAAGTGTAGAGAAGAGTTTGTAAAGTAGACCACATGCTTGGATTTTTGTAAGAGCCTAGCAACACTATTTTTTTATTTTTTTATTTTTTAAAGATATTTAGACTTCACCTATTCTTTCACACTCACCCCATGAATATTGACTCCAATGATAGTGCATTGAGGAACATTATATCAAACTATTTGTGTGCAGGCCTTTGGTACATTTGAAACCCATATGTGTGAGGGAACTTCAAAGTTGCAAATCTATTGAGGTGGCAGGTTGGTATAGAAAGTGGTTCAGTCCCACCTTGCCAAACAGATGTCCACTCTTTGCATCAATCTGTTATCTGAAACCATCAATGCTTCATATATTATCTTTTGTATATAATTGTTATACATTTACCTTTTGCATTGGCATTGTGAAGTAAGAACATGACACTTCAATAAGACAGAGCCTAGAGCATGATGAAAGTTGTGAAACATCACAATAGAATATTCACACCACACCATCCAATGGAGGGGTAATAATAATCTAAGAATTCATAACTACATGCCACCATCATCGACATTTGATCATTGAGGTGATCCAACTCTTAACTCTTATTCCTTATCATTTGGAGAAGGAAGTTATTATCCATCTAAAAAATACATGTTTTGAATCTCTAACCTTAACCTTTTTGGACAAGAGGTTAAGGTTAATGCTTCAGAATATGTGTTTTGGAATTTTATCTTAATCTCTTTTGGATGGAGAGGTTAGTATTTCAAATTGAAACACCTATTTTGGACCTCGAATCTTAACCTTTTTAAAGGTTAAGAAGTTAAGGTTAATGGTTCAGATTATGTGTTTTGGAATTTTATCTTAACCTCATTAAAGGTTAATGGTTAAGATTTTAATTGAAACTAAGTATTTTGGTTCCTTCCATTAACTTGTGATAATGTTTGACTTGGAAGCTAGATTTTGAAAATTTGAAGTGCTAGATGGAGCTAGGAACAAGCTAGAGATATTTGAAGGGAGAAATTTCTCAAAAACTCTAAGAGTAAGTGACCATTTTAATGCTTAAAATGAGGCATATTTTGAGAAAAAAAAATAGCTCAAAAAAGTTGGAATTGAGACAATTTTGATATTTGGGCAATAGCTATCTCTATCTAGGGACAAGGACTTTATAAGGATGAAGTTCAAATCTAGAAAAATTAGAAAAATGCTTTATCCATTGGGTTGTAGAGTCACATGAGGAACCACTTTGCAAAAGAGGGAACAAACACCAAGAATGGAACAACTGAAAGGGAAAATCTAGGTGTGAGAAAACAACACAACAAAAACTCCTAACTAGACTATGTACAAGGTAGGTTTCCCTAGCTCGAGTGAGTCAAGGTATAATCATGCAAATCCATTCATTGGTTGGCAAAAATAAATACCTTGGCATGCTAAAATGTGACAATTCTCAAGCTTCCATGGGTTCAAATATAAGTGTGCTCCTTGAATTCTAAATCTTAGATTCCTAGCATGCCCCACATCTCTAGATAAAAGAATGTATCCAAATGACCAGGCTTCATAAAAAATCTCAGACTTCAAAATCAACTCTGCTTCTTGTGGCATGGCATTGATAACTTCATTTTCAAAGAGTTAAAGTATAATATTCTCAAGTTTTTGAATGCAATTCTGATCTTGTCCTCTACTTGGCAAGCCCTCTACTTGAATTTCTAGTGATCGATCATCATGGAGTCCTGAATTCATTTCTGACACTAGACACTCTTGCTTTTCCATGGGCATGATCATGGTTGAATCTTCTATAAAATTATTCCAACTCGGATGCACATCCATGTTATATTGAATCTTCTCACGATCCTTTTCTTCTTCCTTATCTTCCAAAAGATCATCTTGAATTTTTAGGCACTTCTGAGTTACATGGGTACCATCTTTAAAAATGTGGGCCATAACTTCATTTTTCATCCAATTAATATCAAAATTTTCCATCTAAAGGGTCTTCTGATGGTTAAGCCAAGAAGATACCAAACTTCATATTGGATTTCCTTCATACAATCTGTGACACGAAGCAACCTATGGATATTATAGCCATTGAACCTTGTTCTTGAACACCTATTTGGGAAGCCTCAATAGAAATACCTTCATCTAGAAACAAAGGATTAAAGTAAACACTTTCGCCATAGAGGAAATCACCATCCAAAGCTTTTGAGCACAAACTTGGGATAAAAACATCATTAGAGTTGCCTTCATCAAATTCCTCCATAAGATCACTTGCTAGCTCATTACTTATTTTATCATGATTATTCTTCTCATAAAAGATCTTTGACGTAGGATTTTCTATTTGATGAGAAGGTTCAAAAAGAGGATGTCTTTGACCTTTGAATGATCCATAGGATTTTAATTCCACTTCCATTGGATTAGAGGAACTTGTTTTCATATCCATATAGCTTTCATTTTTTATATGTTTAATGATATCTATGTCTTTTTGAATCATTAATCCTTCCCCAATATATCTTTCATGAAATGTGAAAGGTTGATAGTCTTGTTGCATGCACAAAAAAGAATGAAGGCTAGATGATTCATCTTCTTATCCTAGAAGCTAACTTTTAGCTTTTTCATCAACTGATCTTTTAATCACAAGTTCATCAATGTCATCAAATTTAAAGGTCTTCATTTCCACAAGAAAAGTAGATATTTGTAGAGGTTCACTGGTGCCTTTATCTCTATCAATGGTAGTGGTTCTAGCTAGTGCCATAACATCTGAAGTATTGATGTTGTCAATAGATTCATCACCTTTGAATGATCATGGAAGGATGAATAGGAAGATCTTCTCCACATAGGAAGTCATCATCTAAAGCATGGAGGCACCAAGTAGAAATAAAAGTGGTATGAAATTCACCTTGATCCACATTTCCCTCTTCTTCAATCGTATGTTGTGTAGTTTCTTGAGATTTTGATATTTCTTTCCCTTTCTCACTATGATCAAGATGATTGAATACTTTCTCCTTGGTTTTGAAATTTTCATAGTGATGCCTTGATACATTAGCAAACCCTTCTTCTCTTATAGACTCCATTTCTTGACCCTCTCCTTGATTAGACATAGAATCCATATCCTCTTTCATGCATGAATATTTCGATGAGTCTTTTCTAAAATTTGGATTGGGAGATATCCTATTATCAAGAAAATAATTCTTGCATGGGTCTTCTTTCTCAAGTTCTCACAATGTTTAAAGTAAAGAAGGATGTACTTTATCAGGATCTAGGCATGCATTGCCATAGAAGCTTTTTAAGAATTCCACCTGATCAGGATCAATGGAAGCATGATTTTGATGAGAAATAGGTGCAAGTGTTGGGACACTTGTTTGACCACCATTATCCATTTAAGTCAGATGAATCATTTTTCTGATCAAACTCCTTATAATTGCATGTGGAACTTATTTCTAAAAATGATTTTGGCTTGTGAGAGAAAAACTGATAATCATTACCCTCTTCTTCTTCTATCTTTTGCAAAGTTCAGAGCAAAGATGGATGAACCTTTTTTGGATCTAGTTTCCATCCACCATAGTAACCCTTCAAGAAGCTAGCATACTTAGGATCAATAAAAATCTGATTTTGTTCAAACAAAGGTGCATGAGAGATAATTTTATTATTCTTCATCATTGATTTAGATGAAAGACATTTTTTGAAGAGACATTCTTTATCATTATATGTTGAACCTTTTTCAAATAAAGCCTCATGACCATGAGAAAGAAACCCATAATCTTTTCCATCATCCTCTTCGATCTTTTGGAAAAATTTTAGCAAGCAAGGATGAACCATTCTAGGAGCTAGCCTCCTATTTCCATAGAAATTCTTCAAAAATTCAACTTGTAGACGGTGATTGAGTATTTGTTTCTTGGGATATGAAAAGTATTCATCATCACTATTGCTATCACTCTCACTTTCAACTTTCCCTTTGTACCAAACCATGCTTTGAGTTTGAACTTTAGATAGAGTCACCAATATTTAACCTTTAAAATAGAATCGCCAACCTTCATTCAAGGGAAGGTACCTTTTATCAACCATGTTATTGGTTATTTTTCACTTGATCTTTGATGTGACCAAGATTTTGCATGTTCCTTCTTAGAATAGAAACTATTCTTTCAATCACCACAATATTTTGACCAATAGGAGCTCTTCATAAGATTTTCCCAAATTCTTCATCTTCTTCTAGAGCTTGGTTCACCTGATGGTATTGTTGAGCAATTCTTCTACACCTCTATGCTAGAGTGTTCAAATCTAAAATAATATCTTCTTGTTTATCCTAGAAGCCATGATTTGGTTGTACAATTGGAAACAAATTCTCATGCAATAATACCATCTTATTTCATTACAAGTGATTGAATATTCTTTCTCATTTGATTCCCTAGCTGAATCACCAAAAATCTATTGGTAAACAGATTTGTCACTTAGAAAATACACGATTTACCCTAATGGAGTGTGTGACAAATCAATTTCTCCAATAGATGGATGGGCCTTTGATATCCAACCTTCCTCTACATTGAGAGGGGTAGCTCCCTCATAAAATAAAATTTTGATTTTTCAATAATGAATTAAAAATTTTAAAGATTAATAGAAAGACATTGATGACAAATGCACCACACAACTTAATAGCTTTCTTGAGTCAACATAAAATGATAATAAAGACATTCAAGAACTACACTTGAAAATGATTATTGTTACCATGCTGATTCATGATTCATAAACACTCATAAAATACTGTGAAAACACTCACTACAGAAAGAATCGACAGTTTTATGCTGCAACAATTTAGATTTTAGAGCAAGAAATTAAATGCATGTCTCATTTTATTTTCTTGAACCAAGAACATAATATAGATTTTCAATTTCAAAGACAAAATCTATACATACTTTCCAAAAATTATCCTTTGATCAAAATTTTAGCATAATGTTCCCTTATTCTAAAGTCTAAAAAGTCCCCTTTTACAAAGCCAAAATGATCCCTTTTATAGAGATAGAGGTTAAGAACTACCCTCTCATGGTTGATAACCACCTCAAAATCACATGTTTTGGGAGGGGTTAATTAACCTCTACAAAATTAACTCCAAAATGCCACAAGCCACTTATTACAAAGATAGAGAATTAAAACCATTACATCGCACAAAGGATAAGGTGTTGACCTTATCAAAATGGCATGTACAAGAGGATCCCTCTTCTTTACTAAGATGAGTCCCTACTATGTAAGACCGTGCCTCTTATTTACTAAGATGCGTCCCTACTATGTAAGACCATGAACTTTCTAGTTCAATTTGGATTATGTCTTCAAATCTACAAAATAGAGAATATTGTTAGAAGAAATAGTCAGCCTTTCCTCAACACTTGGAACCAAGAGAGTTGGCACTATCTTCTTTGCATGAGCATTAGTTCAACTCTTCCATCATTAGAAACTCCCAAGAAGAATTCTTGATAAAATTTATGAATCTTTGAGTTATTCTTTCAAATAGTGATAATATGGCCTTCAATACATTCGATCAAACAAGTTAGATCTCTTTGAGGTTGTTACAACTCCATCTTGGTTTCATGGCATTATGATATTTATGCAACACACATCATCTTCCATTTTCTTCATGGCACATCCAACTATATTTCATATTCCCATTTGAAGAAGGTTGCAAAATGTAGAATCACTTAATGTTGTTGGCTGGAGCTATGAGAGCATTTCGCCAAACAATTCACATGTTTGACCATGGTCTAGTTGAGGATGAAAAACTCAGATCAAACAACTCTCATGCCTTATTTTTGTTTGCAATAGTTGCTGATCTCCATGCTTGCGGGATGGAAGATGAAGGGAGGCTGGTCAAACACTTTATGTTCTTTGTCTATGATTGGGTTGATGCAAACAAATTTTATTAAATGGTTAATATGTCTTGACTATGGTGAATATCTATGTTCTCTATTAGAAACAGTGGGTAGGAGAATTGAATTAATTAGTCAAAATAGATCATGCTTTATGCCTTTGGTTATACCGATGGGAACGATATCAAAAAAATTTCATGCTTTATCTCTATTACTATTCATATGCCACAAATTGAAGTGTAGAGAGGAGTTTACATAAAGAAAACCAAATGCTTGGATTTTTCTATGGGCCTGGAAACATAAATTATTTTTTAAAGATATCCAAACTTCTTCACTTATTCTTGCATACTCACCCCATGAATATTGACTCTAATGATAGAGTATTGAGTAGCATTATATCAAACAGTCTGTCTGTAGGCCTTTGGTGCATTTAAAATCCATATGTGTGAGGGAACTAAAAAGTTGCAAATATATTGAGGTGGCAGGTTGGTGTAGAAAGTGGTTCAATCCTGCCTTGCCGAAGAGATGTCCACTCTTTGCGTCAATCTATTATCTTGAACCATTACTGCTTCATATATTATCTTCTATACATAATCATTATACCTTTACCTTCTGCATTGGTATTGTAAACTAGGAACAAGATACTGCAATAAGACATAGCCTAGAACATGATGATAGTCATGAACCATCATAATAGAATATTCACATTGCACCATCCAAAGGAGGGGTAATCACATTGCACTCTTAACTCTTATTCCTTATCATTTGGAGAAGGAAATTAATATCTATCTCAAAAATACGGGTTTTGATTCTCTAACCTTAACCTTTTTGGATTAGAGATTAAGATTAATGGTTTAGAATATGTGTTTTGGAATTTTATGTTAACCTCTTTTTGATGGAGAGGTTAAGATTTCAAAGCAAAACATGTATTTTGGACCCCAAACCTTAACCTTTTTGTAGTTAAGAAGTCAAGGTTAATGGTTCAGATTACATGTTTTGGAATTTTATCTTAACCTCTTTAAAGGTTAATGGTTAATATTTTGATTGAAAATACATATTTTTCCATTAACCTGTGACAACTTTTGGCTTAGAAGCTAGATTTTGAAAATTTGAAGTGTTGGATGGAACTGGGAACGAGCTAGAGATATTTGAAGGGAAATTTTTCTCAAAAACTCTGAGAGTAAGTGACCATTTTAATGCTTAAAATGAGGCATATTCTGAGAATAACCATAGCTCAAAAAGGTAGGAATTGAGGCAATTTTGATATGTGGGAAACAAATTACTGTTGGCTCACCGTCTATACAAAAATTCACAGATGTGATACTAGGGCTTATCACTCACTGACAACATCAATAGATTATCCTCTGTCAGTACCTAACTGCACATCTTCTCATTGCATCTCAAATATAATGTAGTGAACAAACATCATGAACTACTTTCCCAATACTCTATCTCTAAACTACTCTCTATAAATCATGTACAACTTACGTATGTCTTCAACTTAGACTCTGCACACATGACCACATCAGGAGGACATTATTTCAAACACGTCCAAATCTGTGTATCACCAAAAAATCAACCCATTATCTGTACCATTAAGATATCTATCTATTACTCAGCCAGTCTTTACAAAAACATGCTATGTTGACATCAATGAAAAACATAGCCATGAATGCAAAATGTCAATACATAGAATACTCCCCCAAACTAGTATCATCATCATTCATGCTAACAATATCCCCCTTTGGTATTGATGGCAACATATATGAAAAACAATCTATGTTCCAAAAATAGAAAACAATGTTTTGGTGCTATTGACTAGCATCAGTTGACCACATGCTAAAAGTCTCAATACAACAGGTGCACAATAGGTGCATATTCCTACTTGTTAGACATCAATTGTTCACTTCACACTAAAAATTTCTCAATATATTAGCTGTAAATTCTTGCTACCTTTTATGAATCTTTCTAAATCTCTCTAAAGAGGTATCTCTCTTTCATGCATATTATCTCCTCCATACTTAGGAGTTTTTTTTCATGCATATTATCTCCCCTATTGAAATCAATTTCAAAGGCCTCAATCTCAATGTTACAACATATCAATTGTTACATAAAAATTATTAATATGCTGCTCCAATTCTTCAACTAGCTCGAGTGTCCAAAGACACTATTCTAAATAAAAAACCAAGAGTCCTCAATAACTCTTCTCATCATAGATACTACCCCATACAGACAACATCAACATTCAATCTAGGATAACAATAGTGCTTTGTACTACTACATTCACACACTCTTTGCATCATCTACTCAGAAGTAGGTAGGGGCATAATATCAAGCATACCTCTCAAGTACTCAAATGTATCTTTAGGAAAAGGCTTCGTAAAGATATTTGCAATCTGATCTTTAGTACTTACATACTCTAATCTGATATCCTTTTCTATTGCTTTCTCTCTCAAAACATGATACTAATAGATATATTCTCAGTCTTAGAATGCAATACGAGATTCTTAAAACATACTCACTATACTTGTGTTATTACAATTAATGATAATAGGTTCTTCAAACTCAATTCTAATATCCTTTATCGTTTGCTTCATCCACATAACTTGATTATAGTTATTTATTGTTGCAACATACTCTGCCTTCGATGTACTCTTAGAAATACAATCTTTCTTCTTACTTAGCTAAGAAACCAATCTTTCTCCAAGAAAAAAATGCTCCACCACTGGTTCTCTTTCTATCATCCATACTGCCTACCCAATCCATATTATTGTATGCACATAGAGTGAAATCACTCAAAAAATCATACCAAATTCCATAGTTAGATGTTCCTTTCAAATATATGAATATTCTCTTTACTGCTGCACAATGATACTCCTTAGGATCAGCTTGAAATCTAGCTACGATCCCAACTGCATTTACTATATCTTGTCTAGTGTGAGTAAGATATTAGAAACCTCCAATCATGGATGTATACTTCTTCTGCTCAAGTGTAGGTGTCTCATGTTTGCTAGATAATTTTTGACCAATTACCATAGGTTTACCAATAGGCATACAACTTTCCAATACAAACATGTCCAACAAATAAAATTTTCCATACCTTCTAGCTCTCTTTTCGTAAGTAGATCAATACGTTCCTTTATCTTCATGTCTTCTTTGGATCTCGATCTGTCTTTTCTTGTACTTTTATTCTATTATATGAAATAAAAAGATTTTGGATCTACAAACTCAATACTTTTTTCTTTACACAGATTTGATAACTCACCAAGAATCTCCATCTTCTAGGTGTCAAAATTTCCTCTATCTAACTTAGGACTATATTTTGTAAAATGATTTTCCATTGATCTCCCAAAGTTGTTAATCTTATCCTTCAAGGACTTGATGCTCTAATAGGAATTGTAAGAATATAGTCCACTAATACAACTAGGGGGAGGGGGGGTGAATTAATCATCCAACTATCAACCTTAAACAAACTTAACCATGTGAGCAATATAAACTAAGACCATAACAAGATACTCATACGTAATAACACTAGATATGTTAACTATGGAAACCATTGATTAGAGAAAAAACACTAGTGGGGATGGTACCCACAAGATGATGTACTAATATAAATATTCCTTGTTAGAGGATGTACCATGTTAGGAGTCTATGAATACATTCAATACATATGAGTCCCTCTTATGAGACTTTGAATCCCTCTTAGGAGATTCCAACCCTGTTAAGAGTTGTGGAAGACAACTAGACCCACTATCCAAAAAACTTCAAGGATAAGACCAATTAACCCATTATCCAAATGATCTCTATATTATTCCATGCATAATATTAGAAATGGAATGTACTTCCTCTTCTTCTCTCCTATTAACTGGACCTCTCCTCCTTTTGATCTTGTAACCAATTCATAAATGTCACATCCAATAATCCCTAAGATTGCTTACATGCATTTACCAAATACTCTACTCATTTTCTCACTTTGCACTTTAATAGGTTTTACACATGCTTACAAACAAGGGTAACATCTTTCCTTTATACCATATCTTCATAATAATTCCTTGATTTGACTTCGAGGCTTTCCCAATTAATTATAATAACATATTTAATTAATTACAATAGTACTATTGGCTCATATTCTATACAAAAATTCACATGTATGTTACTAGGGCTTGTGCACTCATTGATGTCATCAATAGATTATCCTCTATCGTTTCTTAACTATGCATCTTTTCATTACATCTCAAATGTAATGTAGTGAACAAACATTAGGAACTGATTTCCCATTACTCTATCTCTAAACTTCTTTCTATATATTAGGTACAACTATTGTACATCTTTGACTTAGACTCTACACACTTGACCACATCATCTAGACACTATGTAGAACATGTCCATAACTGTGCATCACCAAAAAATCAAATCATTTTCTATACCATTAAGATCTCTTTTTATTGTTCAGCTAGTATTTACAGAAAGTATGCTATGCTGACATCAATGAAAAACACAATCGTAAATGCAACATATCAATACTCTCCAATACTTAGAATACTCCCCCAAAGTAGTGTCATCAACATTCATACTAACACATCTTCTACTTTCCATTTGTATAACTTTATGTTCATTCTTAGTATCTATCAGCCAAAGGTTTCTAGAATTTTGTAACTTGACCTATTAATCACTTAATTCATTTTAATCTGTCATTTTAATTTCATTGATTACATAACATAGCATTTAAGTATTTTCTTTAACCTAGTGGGATGATATCTTCCTTCCAAAATGTATAATTGCTGAAAAGGTATGTGATTTGCATATACTTGTTAATCACTTTCTTGTTCTCCCTATATATTTGTACAAATGATAAAGGATTTTTATTTTCACATTATCTATGGTGTATTCTATGAAATAATTAATTGAGATATTACTGATAAGATCCTAGAGGATATTGAAGTTCTTTTTTTAAATTATAATGTTGGTTTCCAAGTTTTTTGTGAGCTAGTAAATGATTTGTGTATATGGATGTGCAAGGGCCCTTAGGAGGGACACTTTAATGATTAACTGGCATAATCTTCTTGTCATTTTAATGTTTCCCTTAAACTTGCATGTCATTTTAAGTACTAATACCCAAATCAAGGAATAAGTTTTGGTTACAAAATGGGTGATGATATAAATTAGTTGGAACCCATATGTATGAGAAATTGTATAATATCAAGTCAGTATGGAGTGAGCTCTCAAAAAGTGCTTTGACAAGATATATTGAGAAGCCCTATTGTGTTGTTTCTTTGGTTACCTTGATGTTTTTTGGTCAATAATGAAAATAAGGGTTTTTGTGTTTCTAAAGCCTAGAAATATATTTTATTGAAGAGAATATTTCCTAGGTCTCTAATTTGTTGATAAAGATCTTGAAATTCTATAAAAACAAGAGGTGTACGAATAAAGTCATGGAGTCTTTTTTTCTTTCATAGGAAAGAGAGAAATCACACATGATAAAGATCATTGCTAAGCTAATATAATATCTATTCCTAAACAATGGAATGATGTTATTGAGGTAACCATGTGATTACATACCCTTGATAATAAACTTTCTACTAGATTTTGTTATCACTTTGTCATTTTGGATATTTTTTCCATGGCAAGTGTACTTCCATTTCATTATAGCTAATATCTTCACTAAGCCACATCATAAAAAGATCATTAGGAAAATTTGGTCTCCCCCATCTTGCATGAGGTAACAATTACATTAAATATATAGTAAGATAAGGTCGTGCATGCTGAGAGAATTTGTTTTTTCCTAAAATAAAGATGAAGTTTAAGAAAAAGGTTTATGTACAGTTTATTTTGGTGACACCTCTTTAGAATATGAGGATTTGGATTTCAATAATGAGGAGGTTTTACACATTAATGAGAACCAACTCCCCTCATCTTCTAGGAATAATAATCTTTTCCATACACCCCTAGGTTGAAACAAAATTGTGGTATCAGATGAAGATGATATGGAGTATTTCTTATAAAATAACATTGTTCCTTTGAGGATAGTGTTAAGGGTAAAAAAATTAATTATCAGAAATCCTCTATTAATGAAAAATAAAATCTTCTATCTAAATAAACACTCTCCTCAACTTGATTATCTTAGTTTTATTGAGAATCTAGGGATCAATAAACACTTGTTGATCTCAGTGAGGACATTCTTAAGGAAATGGGCTCATTTGTACATGATATCCCTTCTATCATGATAAGAGAGCAATATTAATTGATGATGATTTTCATAAGATATAGCTAAAAATGAGAGGATTTGTGGCTATGAGAAAGCTCGCCATGGACAATATTAGTAAATGGATTCAAAGGCTCAATGAGAAAGTTGAAGTAGTCTAGGCTATTTCTTAAGTTAATTCCCCTTCTCCTACTATTACTATCAAGTTAACCAAAATGACCAAAACCATAGAAAATGTGTAGAGAGAAGAGAGATCTAGTGCATATGGAGAATTTTATATCAAGAGTACTATAATATCATGGCATGCTACTAGACTGCACAAAAAATACATGGGTATGAACCTTATAGATAATATCATTAGGGACATGAAAAATGTTAATACTAATGTCACCCAAAATAATGAAATTCTTGTGAAAAATATAGTCTTTTAGAAGTTTCTTCCTCCTGTATTCAGTATATTTTTGCATTTGTAAGCATTGGCTTTCATTTGGTCTTAGTTTAAGACTATTTATTTTCTTAAACTTGCTACTCTTTTATATAAAAGACCAATTTTCCTTTAATTAATAACACCATTCCCCATGATATGAGGGATACATTTTTAATCTCCATGCTTCAAAGTGATCAAATAAAAGCACCTTCCATTTCAATCACTAGAACAAAACCAAAGAGATATGCCTCCTACCTCTAGAATATGTCCATTGAAATAACCTTGAATGGTACTGAGAAAGAATTTCATTTTCCTTCACTAGGTAATAAAAGATCATCTTGTTAGGCCTAGAGACTCACTTGATCCCAACAAATAATCTAAAAAATAAAACCCCTTGAAGAATCTTGTCTTCTAGAAAGCCCAACTGAACATAAAAATGTCACCAAATCAAGCCCTAATGGCACCCCTATGAAAAGTAAAATCCTTAGAGAAGTTATTGAGGTGGATAAAGATTATTTAGAAGATTTAGATGAGGATGTCAAAGACAAGATTTTGAAGGCTCAAGGGTACCATATTTATGCCAACTCTAGAGAAAGGAGGTAAGAGAGACTAGGGTTTAAAAAGGAAAATAATTGTGAGGAAAGTAGAGATGAAACCCATGGTAAAAATGAGGAGGAAACCTATGATATTGAGGTCAAGAAAACATCTAATAAAGCTAACAATAATGTCTCTCAGGAAGAATTTGAAGTTGCAGCTAATGGAAAAGAATCAAACAAGGTTAAGAAGGACTCCCATGAATCCCTTATTGATGTTTTTTTAGGGCTTGATGTTGAGATCCCCAATGTTGGTAGCCCTGCTAAGGAACAAATGAAAACCTCAAATATTATTACATCTAATGAGGAAGGAAATGTTGAAAGGATAAAAAAAGACCTGGAAGACCATATTGAGGCCCTTAATAAAAAAGTAGTGTCTTTGAACAACAAGTTTGATAATGCCATCAGTAGCATCGAAATGGGTATGGAAATCTCAACATTATGCAAGGTCCAAAAAGAGATGATGTAGAAGGCTATCTTGGGTATTGTTGCTAGACATAGAAGACATAAAAGGACAAAAAGTAGAACATTTTTTGGATGCAAATAAAAAGCATCAAGGATGTTCATAACTTGACTAAAGATGTCAAGTACCTAGTTGAGGACTGGGAGAATATAAAGCAAGCTTAGCTTTCTTGACCTTGGGTTTCCTTTGCTTTTTTTTTTTTCTCTTCAGCTTTGGTGTCGGTTACTATTCTCCTACTTGTAATCTTGAGACATATTTTCAATACTATTATGTTTAAATTGAATTATGTTAATCTACAATACTCTATGACTCAGTTATTTTTTATGATCATCAACAATGTTTTTGCTGATAACTTAGTCTCTAGTATTAGTAGATACATCTCTAGTTTTTAGTTAAATTTTTCTTGGTGGTGATTCTCTTACAATAGTTTGTGTTAGTGATGGTCTTTCCTATGATTTGGATGTAATGGCACTTAGTATAATGTTCTTTGAAATGTTCTTCATTCTTTTTATTCTCCAGGTAAGGACCCTTTTCATGCCTTCTTTAATCATAAATAATATAATACATTTTTTACTTACTCTTGCACTAAATGAAGAAAGGAATGAGAGAGGTGATAGGGTTTCTAGAGATGAAGGAGGGGAACATGATAGTG
Source organism: Cupressus sempervirens (assembly GCA_028749045.1). Classification (NCBI taxonomy): domain Eukaryota; kingdom Viridiplantae; phylum Streptophyta; class Pinopsida; order Cupressales; family Cupressaceae; genus Cupressus; species Cupressus sempervirens. Next base: position 843,502,690 of record CM053785.1, on the reverse strand, counting down.
ATAGAGATGGAGATAGCAATCTAAAGGATATTTCTATGCTCCAATATTTTGGGGCTACTTTACCTCTCCTTTATCTTGGCTTTGTCTTTTTCAAGACCTTTCCCTTGAAGTTGGACATACTTTCCTTGTCTATTTGAGCCTTCTCTAAGGTGAGTTGTTGGTGGGTCATTATTTGGCCTCTTTTTGCATATAATTTTGGATAGAGGTTTTCATTTTAAAGCTTCTTGCTCTAGATCATTTCCATATGGTTGTTCATTTTCTTTCAAATTGGTTTCCATTTCATTTCTACATCTAGGCTTCCATTGGTTTCTCTATTTCCTTATTGCATTAAGCTATTGCCACTTTTTTTGGGACTATTCTCTTCTTCAGTTGGCTTGAGGGGTTGCTCGGGTCTTGGTACAAGATTTTCTCTTCTGTTGGTCTTCTCTTGGAGGAGTTTTGTGTTTCCCACTTTGCCTATAGTTATGAGATATTTTATGATTGTATTATTCTTTATGTTTAGTTTATTACTCTATTTTTAGTGTATTACTCTATTTTTTCATCTAGAGAAAAAAAAATTTCTACTTTATTTTTACATGTATCAGAAAGTGGAGCTTTTAAGAAAGGAGGGAATTTTTTTTCCTCTTTTTGTTGATCTTCTTGTTGACTTGGAGGTTTTGGCTATGTGTTAGATGAGAGTATTGGTTATGAGACCACCCAACACCATTTCACAAACCAAAACATAAAAACAAGGTTGAAGATCAATTGTAAGTCATTACCAAATGGTTAACCAACACCTTTCCTTAATATAAAAACCCCAAATTAACACATTTCTATAATTAAACTTACTACAGTTAAAAAAAATAGACTATCAGAATTATACATAAAACTAGCCCAATTAATGTCTCTAGGCATTAAACAATTCCACTACTTAGTAACAAAAAAATCCCCATGCACCATGTAGTAACTATTAAACATAAAAATTAAAAATAAAAGGAAACTAGGAGCTAACTCTCCTTCTTGTGGTTATCCAGGTTCTCCAACAATAGTCTCGGTTAGTCATCCACTAGAAAGCCATATAAAGAATGGGTTGCCTCTATTTCCTTGGCATTATTTCTCTTCTCCTTCCCAACCTAGAGAAAATGAAGAGTAGTTGTAGCATAATGTATCACAAAAATAGAAAAGTAGGCCACATTTTTAAACTTGTCTACTAGGTTATCATTTTTCTTGGTCACACTAGTGATGGATTCCTCTAGTTTGGTGAAATCTAGGTTAACCAATGGATTTTTGTCAGAGATACCATACCCCATTGTATTCCCCTCCTCTTTATTATCACCCCCACCCTACTCTCCTCCTTCTGATTATCACTCCCATTGGTTTATCTCCCTAAGCCTCCATTTTTTCTCCACCCCTTTGTCCATCCCTTCCATATTAACAATCCTAACAAGCAAGGTCACCATCCACTGCTCACTTGTATCACCTCATTTCATTGAATCAAATTATTTATCTCAATTTTAAAAGTATTAGAGACATGGGAAGGAAAATAACTATGTTGAACCTCACCAATGTTCTCATTCTTATATTCACTAGTTGTCTATTCCTTATCTTGTTCTCTATAGTTTCACCTATTGGCTTTCCTTTTGGATCTAGGGCCACCTTTCTTTCTAGAGTTTTTCATGGAATTAGAAGTAATAGGTTTCTCTTTATGAGGAGTGGTCAAGGGATATTTCCCTCAAATTCTCTTACTAGACCTCTTAGCACGCTTTATGGTCATAGCTCTAGTACTTTCTACATCTTAAACCTCAATTTTCTCCATCTTAACTTTCCTAATAGTAGCAAAGTACTCCTTGCCAACCTGGGTTTTCCTAGAAGGGGATGAAATTTGGGAAAAATCAATGATTTTGAGTGGGGAAGGGATCAAGCTAGGAATATGAGAGTAAAGACCTTTCTAAAAGTTAAATAGGCAAAAATTTAAGGCTTGGTGGTAAAGAGTGAAACTCTTAACCTCTTCTCTCTTCTTGCATATATTCCAAACACACTTTCTATAGAATACAATAACACATAAGGAAAAGGGATACATTTCTTATTCCTAAACTATTTGAGAATAAAGAAATGATAATAGTAAATCATCTTATATCATATACCATTTAAACTCATCATCGCAAAAAATCCCACCTTGTAAGGTGCCATAATAATGATGACTCCCACAAACTCTAATTAAAAATGTACATCATTAGATGAAATCTCTATCTTTTGAAACGAGCAATAAAATCATTGGCAACAAATGGTACTCTATTTCCCAAATGTGGTTATTTATAGGTGTGTGTCCATACCCCACCAAGTTGTCTACCGCTTGATTCCATTCGTATTACACATCCTAAATTTTGGTCTCAAAAAACCTATTTAATAATATTTTTGTATCCCTTATTTCTGAGGTAACATGCTAGCTCATCATGTAGACCCCTTTAATGGCCTCAATATCAAGTAAGGAGTGCACCACAAGCTTTGAATGCCCAAATTAATAGAAATTTTAAATCCCCTAAGAAGACCCATCACTTCTACCTCATTCCTAGATACTTTTCCATAGTTGCATGCATAACCCTTGATGCAATTCCCACGTTCATCTTGGATAATCCCTTTAATAGCCACCATGTCATTTCTCCCATATCCATCAAAATTGTGTTTCCACCAATTTGTGTTTGTGAGGGGTGACTTCCATGTAGTGTCCTTCCTTTTATGTTCCCTCATGTTGTCCATTCTTTCCACTACATGGGATATATCCCACACCTCCACCAAGCACTTATCTAGCTATGCTAGAGGTTGGGAGGGAGGTTTCCATTTCCAATTCAGATTATATTCTCTAATTATATGCTTCATCTCTAGTTATGGGGAAGCCTTTGAGGGGAAAGTATTTCAAAAGGTTTCCCTATTCCATGTTATATTATTTTTCTTTCACTTCCCTCAACTTCTTAGTCACCAAAAATATTATTGTTGTTTGATGCATCCTTATACTCTAGCACTTCTTAAACCTATACAATAAAAGAGGAAGGAAAAAATGCATTTTATCAAATCTAAAAGAAAAATTTTGCTTTCAAAAGATACCATCTACCACAAAGCTAATTAGATAATGATATGAGCCAATCCTAGATATAGTAAAGAAAAAAACTAATGGAAAAATCATTCATTTGAGATAAAATTCACATCCTGTCCTACTTGAATAAGAGAAACTAATATCTCATATTAATTATTATTATTTTTAATTATAAAATAATATAATTAAATTTCTTTAATAGAAGCATACAATTAAAACACTCTTTTCATTATTAAGAAAGTACTTTACAAATATTTATTTACAATTACCTAGACCTCACTATTTAACAAAATTTGTCATTATTTTATCAAAGTAGTGAAGGGGCCTAACCTATGATAGATCATACCTTAATCATTAGAAAAGCTGGTTGTTGCAAGACTAAATTATAAGGAATAAAATGCTAGATAATTGAGAGGGATGAGGTGGTGAATCTATTATAATTACTTATCCTATAGGCCTTAAAAATACTTCTGACCAACTTAAAGGTTATAAACTTTCAAATTATTAACCCAGTAAATAGATCTAGTTTTGCATTTAAAAGTGACAAAAACTTTGCATCCAACTGTCAACTTATTGTTCCTTAATATACCAAGTATCATAGTATTCATTCATATTATATCAAATTGCAATACTAAATAGTTAACATGAAATAAAAATGCAACACAGTAAGCATTCACACATTTTGAAACAATTATTTAACATGGAAATCTTTTAAAGGAAAAAATAACCTAGGAAATGACAACTTAATATTCTCACTCTTCTAATGTGAGCTTTGTTAGGGGACAACCTTCTTAGAGATTAAATGCACATTGAGGATTTACACCAACGATCATCTAGACCTTATCACTCCTTGACATATATAAAGAGTGTTCTACCCTAACGGACTTTAAAAATACTACTATTGAATGTTATCATATAGGATTTTAAAATAACTTTAGGTCCACTCGATTAAGATATTTTATGATATAATGGTAAAAAAGTAATAGTGAAATGATTGGTTAGCTTTTAGCACTACAAATTTCTAGTCTAGATCTCTACTTCTCACAATCTCTCTATTTTGATTCGTGACTCATTGATTCACACACTTATGCTTCTACTTGGCACTTCCTCTGCTTGATCTTTCTAATATTGTTCTACTTTTTTCACCTTGTTCTTCCTTCAACTTCATTTAACAACATCAGCAACATCAATCAACAAACAATAGCAATAAAACTCATGTTTCATTCCTTAACTACAAAACTTTCATCTTTCCTCTAGAATCTTTTAGGTTCTTCTTCTTGTTTGTGAACAGATTGTCTTTCCTTATGAAATTCAACAACTCAATCTATTCCCATGATAGGATATCAATAGTGCTCACAATAGTTGGGTAAAAATTATATTAATCATTTCCCTTTGAATTTTTACAAGTACAACTCACTTTTCAATTGATTATCAATGAATCTAAATTAACTAAAGAATAAAAAAGATGCCACTTTTTCTTGATAGTACTTAAGGATCACTCACATTATTTTAGGTATGGAGGTAAAGTTCAAAGATTTAGAGATTAAGTAAACAACTGAAAAGCACACAGTCTTTCCATGATGGAATGAGATTTAAGAACAATTTTAATTCTACAACAACATAAACTAATTTCTCCTAAGGAAGAAACTGATACAGTAATCACAACAAACAATAATAGATATTATCCATTATTAATCATCAAAGTAATTGCAAATGATTGAGTTCAAACTCCAAGTTTCAAACCATAGAAAAATATTGATAGATCTATATATTTAAGTAAATTTCCCAAGCACCGAGTCTTTAAAGAAATAATAGTTACATATATCATCACCTTTTGTCTATTATTGTTTCAAGAAAAAGATTCAAAAAGATACTAATCTATGATTATTTTTCTATATGACTAAAATCTAACCCTTTCCAAGTTTAATTCTCCAGCATTTATAGTTTTTTAAAAACCCGAAAAGGCCTCCATTGAAACCCAACCTTTAAATTACAAACAGTTATAGACAGAAGTAGTTTAAAATAGTTTTTCAAAATTCAGCAACCAAGAGATAACTATCCATAATTAAAATTCTTTGATGTACTTCTCCCTCTCTACCACATTTTGTTTGACCAACTTCTAGCTCCTAAAGAAACTTGTAAATTCATAGACTATGTGAGAATGGGGGTTCTTTAGAGTGAGCAACTTTGATCTACACACTTCCTTCTACCACCTAAATTCTAGGATCCTCCAACTTTGCCTAGATGTGAGCTCTTTTTTTAGATACAACATTGATTCAATGTTAGATATTATGGTGAAGTCTTGAGAGGGAGGGCTATTGCTATCTCTAATCCTAGACATAGTGAAATTGAAGCTTTTAGTCAAGGTATCAGAATCCATGCTACCATCATTGAATTGCAAGATACCAATGGGGTTTATGATCTGTCTTTAAATATCTACTTGTGCATCCCAGTTACTTCAAGCTTGACCACTAACATTTCTTTTATTGCTTCCTTGTAGATAGATTCCATCCAATTCATGTTTCTTTTTAGGATGAATAGCATGCAAGAGTCCATAGCCTTCATAGGGTTTTCACCAAGGAACTTCAACATGCCATAGTTCTCCACTTCATGTATCTTAAACACAACTACCTGGCACCGACTCTAATCTACCTCCCATATTGGAATGAGGGTCTAAACTTGTCTTAACAACATGTCTCCTTTAGCATATGTAGTGGTAATGTCCAAAATAATATTTCTTCCTTTCTTCACAAATAACTCCACCCATTTATTCATTACCTATGAAAGAAATCTTCCCCTCTACATTTTCCTGACTAGCTACTAACTATGTGATGTGTTAGGATCAAAAGATTGGGGTGTTTGTATTAGAGGAAGAGCAACAACATTCATCAAGGAGTCTATATACTTAGCCATGGTGATTATCAACTTATTCAATTATTTTTTTTCCTTACTATCCTTTTTGGATTGAGCTAACATATGGTTTGTGGAAACCTTGAAAAATGATTCTCAGTTTCTCTAGAGATGGCTCCCAAGTCCATGATAGTAACCTTGAAGTCCTTAGCATAAATTTCCCCTAAGCCTTCTTTTTTCTTGTAAGTAGCCACTTCTGCTATAACCTTACTTGTTATAGGATCCTTGATTAATTGTGTGTCACTTTTCACCTTATTATTCTTTGAAACAAGAGCAACATACTTTATGACTTTGTCTTTAACAGACATTGACGCGGGCTAGAGACTACACAATTTTCTTACTAAATTGGATAGCTAGGGAGGGATGGTAGAAGTGGCTGCTACCCCTTGACTATTTTTAGGAGTCACGAAACTAGATTGAACTACATTCAAAGCTTCTATTGATTCTAGAACACCCTTTTGATTTTGCGATGGAGCACATTCTTCCCCTTTTTTCCGCTCTTAAGCCATGTTAGTCCTTCTTTGAACCATCTCCTGAGCGAGTGTCACATACTTGGTTTTAGACATGGTTCTGAGAGCCATGAGCCACTTAGGAGATGTCACTTCCTTCTTATTTTTAGCTATTGAAATGTCACCTGTATCATGGGATGTTGAAGGTTAAAGGTTTAGAGAAAGAAACTACTTTTGAAGACTTTGCAATTGTTTCTCGCTAACTGATCTCACACTCTTCCTCCTCAACCAATTATTTGTATAGCCCAAACTGGATCTAATCTTGAGATTTATATCATCTTCCTCAACTCTGCTCCAATCTACTTCAAGTTGAATTTTCTCACTTTCTTCCTCCTAGCTTGGTTCAACAATTTCTAAATCATCTTTAGTCATTCCCTCCAAATTGAACTTTATCTTAAATGAGATAATCTATGGGAGTGTCAACCTTGAATGGTCTCTCTTAACTAGTTCAGACTCGTCACCACAATTTTCCCAAAAATCCTCAAGGTGAGCAGCCAACTAAGATTGACCCTTTATCCTGAGCACTAATGTTGTGAAACCTTTATTGTCAAAATCCCTCCTCCCTTGATAAAACCTAAGGTTAAATCTGAGCAGGTTAATTTTGATTACATGAGCATTAATCATAGTGCTACAAACTAGAGAGCTGAGTCTAATGGGGAAAATAGACTCCTATTTTTTCCAAGGAAGATCATTTTTAATTATAGAAAACAATTGTTTGCATATCTCCACAATGATGAAGTAGTTTAGGGCATACCAAGATAATTAAATAGGCTCTTCTTCAATTCCCCCCACTCTCAAGTATGTGAACCTTGGAAATTTGATGTAAAAGGTCTTGTAGGTTTGGATTAGTCTCTTGGGCTTCTAGGGAAATCCTTGACATTGGGGTTTTTCTAAGACTTACATGTACATTCCCTATCAAACATCATGTACTTTTATAAATTCTTCTAACACTTTTTCCTTTTGTAGTAGGGGGTAGTATTGATAGATAGTTATATCCTTACTCCAAGGCTCATGATGGATGGAAGTAATATTACTAACACATGCAATGCAATAAGTCAAGTAAGAGGACATATAAAACTCATGTCTTGAGATCTTTGTGTGCTTGGGTTAATTTCTTAGCGAGCTAGCTATCAACTCTCCCCAATCTAGAAACTACATCCTAGTTAGGATAATATCTATGTAATGGTATATCCATTCCTCAAAAAGTAAGACATCAACCAACCCCTTAGCTTAGTGTAATAGAACCACTAGGTCATGGATATGAGGTTTCATATAGTTTTTGGTAACTATTTTGGGTAGCCTTGAACTTCCTTTATAAATTTTTTCCATCCACTTTTGGGCCATGAGGTTGTGGTATTTTACAAGGTTCTCTTGATACTAAACCAGGGTTTGGGTGGGACCATAAGTAGCAATGGTGCATTCTGGTAAACAAAAGACCAATGAAATGGTTTCCCTAGTGATGGGAAACACTAGCTCCCCATTCCTATTCAAAATACTTCTAATTCTTCATTCATAATGGTTAATATAGAGCTGAAGTAATTATGGGCTTAATGAGCAGGAGGGAAAGCGACTGATTCTAGTAAACTACTCATTAGAACATCTAAACACCCTTTAACCTCATCATCCTTCTCAAGGAAATTCTCTTGTAACTTGTCAACCCTAACTCCCATTAAGTTGGTATTGGAAATTATAAGGCCTTTTACATTAAGACTGGAAAAACTCCCAAGAAAATGTAGAATGGACTTCATTCTAACAATAAGGAAACAAACACCCCAACACTGCTCTTGTCTTTCAAAACAACAATACAGAAGGAGAGATAAAGGATTTTTCACATTCTCACTTGTTATCCAGTGAAAGAAAACTAGAAAACTTTCCTTCTTCCACTATTGCTCTACCTTCAATTCACCTCAGTGTAGGATAAAAGAATTAATTTGTAAACTTGGCACCTTTAAAGGTAGGCTAACATATTGGTGAAAGTACCACCTCATATTGAGGTATTTATGATGAGATCATTGTCGCCTAGCACACACACTTAAAATAGTAATGGTACTTATTAAATTATCACCTTAAAGGAATGTCCTTGTAATAATTACAAACCCCCTGACAAGTGATCTAGCTTTAAGGTGAAAGATTTTCCCTTTTATCACTCATGATGCCAACTCACCATCTACATCAAGTGATGATGAATTGGAATGGATGTCTTAATCATTATTCTGACATCATATTTGACACCTTCAGAACTGCCATCTTTTCAAGAATCAATAATACTCATGTGCATAAATCCTTAGTAGCAGAACTACTTTGAATCAAGGTTCAGAGAGGTTTGAAGTGGTTCAAAAGAACACCTTTGCCTAGCTTGATGGGTCCCACCTACAAGATCAAGAGTCGGTCTCAAAACTTTGGTTGAACTACTTCGAACTGAGGTTCAAAGAGGTTCAAAGAGGTTGGAAAGACCATTCATGAAGAGGCATTACAAGGCTCGACTTTTGGAGGTAAGATGATATGACACATAAACACAAGGAAAGATGAAAAACTTGTTGACATGGATTTTCAAAGTAAAGGGTGAAAATGAAAAACTATAATGGCAACTCAAAACTAGGGCTAACACCGCTTAATCAAAATCATTAAATCTATATCAAGTTCATATTCATTGAATCTAGTTTCTTGGGAAATAGACCTTAATCTTGAACTTTGTGCTTTATTTAAATTTAATAAATCTTCTCCATTAGATCTTCTTTGAATTTCTCTAACCATTGATATCATAGTAAACTTCTTCCTTATCATTACAACTTCTCAAACATTCTCACTTTTCATCAAATATCAACCTCAAACTAGATCTTTTGTAAAATGTTTCTACATGTTCATGCTCAATGAATATTACAACTTACTCAGTTAATACTAGACTTGGTCAATAGTGAAATTGCTCCGTTAATATTATGTATTCTTTATTTCTTGATTAGTTATTCGTTGACAACTGCACTAGTTTAGTTAATACTATATTCCTACATTCACTCACCAAATTGTCTTGTTTACAGATATATATTTAAATCATGTAGAGAAATCAAACCAACAATAAACTTACAAATTCTAATTCATTCAAGTGCCCATTGAATACCATACACTTAGCAAGATCATCTTCCTTACTTCAAATCCTCTTCATATATCAAATGATATGACACTCTATTGATGTCTAACCAATTAAGGCTTGACATCAATGACATGATAACAACTAGTATGACTCTTTCATGTACATTATTAGCATCATCAATTGGGGCTAACATAGAAGACATAAAAATAATTGTTAAAAGCAAATATAACAAATAATGCAAAGGACTAAAGTATAGGTAATTAAAATATAAGACACAAAGATTTATTGTGGTTGACCTAATCTTGGACAACATTTGCCAACACAAAGTTAAATCTTATTATCGAGAGAATAAAAAATAATAGAGTTACATGTATATGATTGATCAAGCAAGTAGTCTACACTCACCACAAGCCAACATGAAAAATAGAGTTACATTATGATTTTCTTTCACCATAAATTGTCCAAGATGAAATATCTTTATGTGGAGAAAATAATAGAGATGAACTGGCAAATCAATAAAAATGTCAAATGAGTTAGACAAGCAAGGCATCATACCCAATAGGTGAACCTAGCAACCTAAGGAGAGGGAGTCATAATCCATGAATAGGATAAGACCGATGCCCAAAATAGTAACAAAGAGAGCCAGAGGTTCACAAGCAACACAATATGAGCGGACTCCAAGAATAAGGGCCATCGTAGCATGAACAAATATGATTAAAATATGAACCATTTGGACACATGCAACAATGGTCATGTTGACTTGAAACACTGAAGCTGGAAAAGTCATTGAATAAGTGGTGTAAAGTCTAGCTCTACAAAGAAAATAGTAAGATGATACATTTAAACATCATTCTACTAAAAAGGATAGGAGTGAAGTAATGAAATACGAGAACACGGAAAAGAAAATCGCCCTTTTGCAAAGCCATGTCTACACTTAAACAAGATCACTTCATAGTCTAGAATTTGTCTCTAATTCAGCTCACCGCACTTGAGAAAGAATTCAATAGATGATAGGTTGGAGAGGAAGGCTGAGGAATCTGAAAACTCAATACAGCCGACCTGAAGATTAAAAGTGGCTGTCCAAGGGTAAAGGAACTAAACACGACAATCTAATTTCTAGACACCCAATGATAGAAATCCTTATCATTCGTGTGCTCACAGCAAGTCACTGTCACAAGTAAATCATGAAGATAAAAGATAAATTTCCACTTAAGCTGAGACCAGCAGATTCAGTGCTGAAAATAGAAAACTGCAGTACTAGAAGAGATGGGCTCAACAATTATATCTACTAAAAAGCAGTGCTTAAAAAGATGGCCGCTTTAGCTTTTATCATTCGATTCTAAGATAAATTTCATTATTGTAATGCCTCAACAAAAAGTAGTGTTTCAATGTCGTAGTGCAATTGAAGTCTATAGTTTAGCCGGCGTAATAAGTTCATTTCTCGATTCCATTAACATGCTTTTGGAAATACATGGAAGAGAGTGTACAGAAGCCACGAGAGAATTAGAAATCCATAGATGTGAATAACAAGCTTTTTTTTGTGATGGCGTGGATATTTGGGGGGAATTGTGTTATCTAATATAAGTACATTATAGAAGACAATAATTCTCTGATCAAAATAAATCAAAATATTTTCCCTAATTCATTGCAGTGATGAAACTTATGCCACCCAGAGTGGTTTCCATAGCTGTTCCATATCATCAACTATGCAGTTATTATCATTTGTTTGCACCTCACAAAAATCATATTCAGCATCATTGTGATACCCACCAATGAGAAGGGCTAGAAGTTCATCCCTCTGCAAGCTAGTCTTTACTACCACTGCTTGTGTGGCTTCTAACTGGGACTTCAGCTCCCTGATTTTCTTCTGTAGTTGCTGAACTTGTGTTGCACAGCCATGAACGGGATCCTTGAGCCTTGTACTCGCTTCATACACCATGCTATTTACTGCATCTCTTCTTTTTCTCAGCCTCCATGCCCTGAACCAATACCACATGAAAACCATAAGTAAATTGTTAGACATCTTTTTAAGCCTGTTCATCAAGGAACGAACTCATTTCTACAAGACTTATTTATGTTTAGGTTTGGAATTTTCTTAATTAAGCCATTTGAGTTTTTTAAATTAATCTTTTGATCGCATTTTCTGATTCATTATCTGTATAATTCCTCATGATACCATCTGAGATATTGATGACCAAAAAATTATAATTCAATTCAAACATTTTCAAGATAACATTTCAAGGTAGTTTACATATACGTAATGTTCACAAAAATATGTTTAGTTAAAGATACCAAGTTTCTACAGTCAACAATATTAAGCACCTATGATTTTTAGTTTCAACTGAGTGATAAAGATCATTAATGTTTGGTATCATATTTACTAATATTAGCATTACACCCCATAATTTACCATCATAATAATGGAACTATAGAAATATTTTGGTCCATTACACAAATGATATAAAATTGTATGAAAATTTCTACAGCTCTATATAATTGTACTCGTAGATTAAAAAATGTAATTCTAGAGATTATTAACAAATATATATTTTTCAATTGAATCCAAAAATCACATGACCTATTGAATCAAATTACATATTAGGTATATCTTGAAATCTATAATATTTAGAACTATTTAAGATTAGTTTGAAAAATATTTAAACTGATTTATATTGTATCATTTTGGACTATCTAATATCAAGATCATTAAATGTGATTCAAAATATTGATCAAGAAAACATTTATGTAATCTTAATTATGACTTTTAAAATTTAACATAATAGATGATAAAAAAAAATAGTTCGTAAAGATATGACTAAAATATTATAGAAAAGAAATAATATATTCAGAATGTAAAATTCACACACTCTGGATATTTTTTATGTAACCAAGAGTGAAGAGAGAGTCTGAAAATATTTACTTGAAATGTTTTGAGTATTGAATATGATCTAAAATATTGGTCAAGGAAAAAATTGTAATCTTAATGAAAAAATTTGAACTTAACATAATAGACGGTCCAACAAAATTTGATCTACTCTTTAATAACCAACATACATATAAAACACATTAAAATAATTTTTAATTAAAGACATAAGAGGTGATTTCTAAATTAAATTGTGAGATATATTTCAATCAGTGGATTATTAATCTCAATTTATGACTACAAGAATATCATTGTTATAATAGATCAAAAAATATATGACTAAAATATTATAGAAAAGAAATAATATATTTTCACAAAACAAAACTCATACAACAACATTTTTTATATATTAAAAAAGAGAGGAGAGAGTTCGAATATGATTACTTGAAGGGTTTTGAGTATATGTCGGATTCCAAAAACTTGATGAACTATTTCAAATTTGTGATGATCAGTTGATGTAAAATGCGGAGCCAGCACAGAACGCTCTGGACATTTCTTCCGGTGCTTCTTCCAACCTGCGCATCTTGGCATTCTTCTAAGTTTTAACGCTCACTCCTAAACTACACTAGGCTCAACTGACGTAATAAGCTTCTTTAACACCGCTGGAATTTCAAAACATTTTCTTCATCTTTTCTGCAAATGGTTTCAAGAAGTACCAAATAAAACTAATTACGGTGGCATGGAGGAGCAGATCTAGGGCAGGGAATACAACATAAAAGTGAAAGATCGCCATGTCTAAGGAAGGAGCTCTTTATTTGTATTTATAATGGTTGTAGACGCGTAAAGAACACGCACTCGTTTCCAATCTGTGTTCTTTCGTGACGAGGAAAAAGGATGTTTGCTTTTCTTTGTTGCAATATTGGATTGTTTCTTTTCTTTGTTGCAATATTGGATTGTTTCTAATATTGAACTGATTTTTTTCTAAATGATTTTTTTTTAGACTATTCTTTTCTAAATTCATTATTTCCTTCTTTTCCTATAGCTATTTCCTTTCCTATATTTGGCACACAAGTATATCTGTACAGTTTTATGTAAATATATGAATGAAAAATATTCTTCTTGATTTCTAATTTTTCAAGTTGGTATCAAAGCTTTGAAGCTTAAATCATTTGTATCCCTTCATTGAACCATGGCCGATTTAGATTCGGAAGTATTTGAGAGCAAATCTACTCCTATTATTATTCAATCCGAAGGTTCATCGTTCAAGGGAGGGATTACACTCAATGAAACAAACTATGACTTGTGGTCTCAAATCATGGAGATGCATATTGCTCAGAAGGAGAAACTCTCTTTCATTCATGGTAACTCACAACCACCTACTAAGAAGGATGCTGGATATGAGAAGTGGTATGTAGACAATCAAAAGGTCAAAAGATGGTTGTTGATATCTATGTCCCCAGAAATTATGAAGCAAAAGCTCTTTCTAAGGCATTTTATGATGGAGTAGATGAATTGCAGGCGTTTGTCTTGAATTAGAGGGCTTTCTTTGCCAAACAGAATGGCAAAACACTAAGGGCTTTCTCTGCCAAATAGAATGGCAAAACACTAAGGGCTTTCTCTGCCAAACAGAATGGCAAAACACTTTGTGTATTATGGAGAATTAAACGAGATTTTTTGTGAGTTGGATCATCATGATAAAGTGATCATGGAAAGTGAGAATGATGTTGAATCTTACAAAAAATTAGTTCGATGACAAAGGGTGTCTATTTTTCTTGCTAGATTAGATGGTGACTTCAAACAAGTTCGTGGTGAAATTTTGAGAAAGGATTCTATTCCTAAATTAGAAGCATGTTATGCATTGGTCCATCATGAAACCAATTCGAGAAAAACAACAATGATTGGAGAAACAAAAAAGACTAAAGCTTCAGCCATGGTGACTTGAAACCGATCTAATTAGAATGGGCCTCCTCAAAATCTACCTAAGATCACTAATGGTGCTGATAAATCTTCACACAATAATGATTGGAGAAATAAAAAAGACTAAAGCTTCAACCATGGTGACTTGAAACTGATCTAATTAGAATGGACCTCCCCAAAATCTACCTAAGATCACTAATGGTGCTGATAAATCCACCTACAAATGCACCCATTGCAATCAAATTGGTCATACCAAAAGTTGTTATTTTGAACTTTTTGGGTATCCAGAATGGTGAGATTGTAGCCATGATTCATGGAAGAAGAATTCCAGGAAGACCTCCAGTATAACATTTGTTAAAACAAGGACAAAGGATAATATTGCTGGACAGATCTCGACAATAGCAATAGCAGTAGGTAATGGTGGTAAGTCTTTAAATATTTCTACACTTGTTTCTAATAGCGCATGGATAATTGATTTCAGTGCTATGGATCATATGACATTTGATTCTAGATAGGTCTCATCCCTTAAACCGTCCTCACAAAAATTTGTTTCTACTGCCAATGGCTCTTTGGCCCCAGTTATTGGAAAAGGATCCTTAACTCTCACTGATACTTTGAATCTAGATTTCGTTTGAGTGGTTCCATCTTTGGATTACAATTTTTTGTCAATTTCCCAAATCACCACTACTTTACTTTGTGTTGTAATTTTTTGGCCAAGCTACATCAAGCTCTAGAAATGGATGGCTCTTAGGAGGACAAGTAAAAATCTGAAATCTGGTTATGGCATCGATGTCTGGGACATGCTTCCTTTGGTTACTTGAAGAAATTATTTCCTAGATTATTTACAAAATTTGATGTTTCTAGCTTCTGGTGTGAAGTTTGTGAACTTGCAAGATGCTATCATGCTTCCTTTCGATTAACTTTGAATAAAAGTCCAGTTGCATTTATGATCATACATTTTGATGTTTAGGGTCTGTCTAAAGTCACTACCTTGCGTGGATCACATAGGTTTGTTACTTTAATGATGATTCTACTAAGATGAATTGAGTATGCTTAATGAAGTCTTAAAGTGATGTGAACTTGTTATTTCAAAAAATTTATAACATGATTTGTACTTAGTACAATGCACAAGTTCAAGTTCTTCATAGTGACAATGGAGGCAAAAATTTCAGTTATGAACTTTAGTAGTATCTGAAAGCACACAAAACTATTCATCAAACTACTTGTTCCAATACACCTCAGCAGAATGGGGTAGCCAAGAGAAAAAATTGTCACTCGTTGGAGGTTGTCTATGCTTCTCTGATAGAAGCCCATATGTCATTATCCTATTGGGGCAAAGCACTTACCTTTGCAACATATTTGATCAACCAAGTACCCTCCAACACTATTGATTTCTAGACACCGTCCCAGGCTCTCACTGAGGTAGTTGTTGTTCTAGCTGTCCCAAATTTACCTCCTCACGTCTTTGGGTATGTAGCTTTTGTACACCTCCATAAGCATCAACGCGACAACTTATCTCCTTAAGCATTGTGATGTGTCTTTTTAGGATATGCTACTTATCAAAAGGGGTACTGATGTTATCATCCTCCAACTAAACAAATTTTTGTTACATTGGATGTAGTGTTTCATGAAGACTCGATGTATTTTTCCTTTCAGCCTGAATTTTAGGGGCAGTACTAGAAGGAAATTTAGACTCTGGACTATGATGATCACATCTCTAAAGATGTTGGTAGCTTGGACACCTCTGGAGATGTGGATAACACCTCTAAAGATGTGGATAACATCCCTGAAGATGTGGGTAGCATGGACATCTCTGAAGAAGGGGAACTCTCTAAAAGTGTTAATAAAAAAGTAGGGGAAACTTTGGATCAAAGTAGTGATGAACACCCAAAAACTGAAGTTTTGGATCCACCTCTGTCTGAATCCCTCACACCACACCAATCACTTACCAAAGATGTTCTTAAACCATCTAGAAAATAGCTACCTTAGTGTCTCACCAGAGGTATCCCTAAATGCACATATGAACCTGAACTTTCTAGTAAAGTTAAATATCCTATGAGTCATTATGTGTCTAACCATTGTTTGTCAAAATCAAATCAGTCATTTGTAAATCAATTATCTACTATATCTATTTGTAACAATGTTCAGGAAGCCTTATTTGATCCAAGGTGGAAATCCGCTATGAATGAGGAGATGAAATCATTACTAGAAAATAATTCCTAGGAACTTGTTGATTGTCCACTACGAAAGAAACCAGTTAGACGCCGATTGGTTTATACTATTAAATACAAAGTAGATGGTACAATTGAATGCTTTAAGGCAAGACTAGTAGCAAAAGGGTATACCCAAACCTATGGGATCGATCATATAGAGACATTTGCACCTGTAGCTAAAATTAATTTAGTATGAGTCTTGTTGTCTCTAGTTGTGAACTTGGGTTGGCCATTACAATAGTTTGATGTGAAGAATGTCTTTCTACATGGAGAGTTATCTGAAGAAGTCTACATGGAACTCCCACCCAGTTGCATGATACTAGGAATACATAGTCTAAAGGTGTGCATATTAAAGAAGTCACTATATGGGTTGAAACAATCTCTGAGGGCATGGTTCAGAAGATTCAAAAAGTCAATGAAAGCCTTTGGCTACCATCAGAGCAATTCAAACCATACTTTATTCATAAAGAATCAGCAGGGTAAGATCACTGCACTTATTGTGTATGTGGATGACATGATAGTTACAGAAAATGATCTTGAAGAAAGGAGGGCTCTAGATGATTACTTGTTCAAAGAATTCAAAATGAAAGACCTTGATCCCTTAAAATATTTCCTTGGGATTGAAGTGTCTTGACCTGGTAAAGGGATCTTTCTATCTCAAAGAAAGTATGCCTTAGACTTGTAATGGGACTGGTCTGTCAACATGTCAATGTGCTGATACACTCGTGGAAGAAGGATTGAAGTTATGTATTGAGTCTATTTAGGTACCAGTTGATAAAGAAAGATTCTAGAGACTTGTAGGAAGATTAATGTACTTAGCACACACAAGGTCAGACCTTGCCTATGCATTAAGTATTGTTAGCTAGTTTATGCATAATCCTGGAGAGCAACATATGAATGCAGTTATGTGAATTTTGAAGTATCTAAAGTCTGCTCCTAGAAAGGGAATTTTATTCACTAAAAATGAGGATTATCAAAGTGTGGATGCATCTATTGATGCTGACTAGACTGGAGGAGTAGATGACAAGTGTTCTACTTCAGGTTATTTCACCTTTGTAGTAGGTAATCTCATTACATGGAGAAGCAAAAAATAGAATGGTGTTGCATGATCAAGTGTGGAGGTAGAATTTAGAGGTATGACACTTGGAGTATGTGAAGCATTATGGCTAAGACATGTCCTAAGAGATTTGGGTTGTTTGCCTAGGTGGCAAATTCAAATATATTGTGACAATAAAACAACATGTGATATTTTTCATAATCCGATTCAATATGATTGTACAAAGCATGTGGAGGTAGATAGATTCTTTATTTAGGAGAAGTTGTATGAGAAGACTGTGAAGCTACCTAAGATTCAATTAGAAGATCAGCTACCTGATATTCTTACCAAAGTAGTTTCAAGTCAAGTGTTCTCAAAGTTTTTGGGCAAGTTGGGCATGTGTGATATCTATGCACCAACTTGAGGGGGAGTGTTGCAATATTGGACTGTTTCTAATATTGAACTGATTCATTCCTAAACTATTCTTTCCTAAATTGATTCTTTCCTTCTTTTCATGTAGTTGTTTCCTTTCCTATAGCTTTATGCATTTGGCACACAACTATATATGTACTTGTACAGTTTTATGTAAATACATGAATGAATTTAAATATTCTTCTTGATTTTTGATTTTTCAAGTTTCTTTTCTACAAAGGTATTGTACCTAACTATGTCTCTTTGTAGATTCTTTTCATTTTCCACAAATAAGGGAAAATAAGGACTATTGACCCAACACATCAAATAACATGTTAGACTAAAAGGTAGTGCAATAAAATTCTTGTCAAAAAGTCTGTTCAATTGACTAGTTGGCCATTTCCCATTCACATCTCAATAGAGATAAAACTTGTTTTGACAACATTCACAAAAGCATAAACAATATTCGGTGCAATTATCAATGACCAAATAAATTAACAAATAGAATTATTAAATTTAATGAATCATTTCTTCAAGGGTAGAGCTTTATAAAAAAATTATGGGTCACATAGATTTTGATTGATGTTATTCATGTTCTCATTGAGGAGGCAATTAAATCAAGTTGTGGAATTTCACAACATTTTTCCCTTTCGAGACTGGGAAATGATATGTTTAGAGAAATCAAAGGGAAGAGTAAGGAAGATGTATAATGTTATAAAATGTTCTCAATTTTAAGGTTGTCAACATTTTTTTGGTATTAATATGTGTTCATTACATTTTTCATTAAGAAACAAGATTGATGTTGTAGTATTTTACTCTAAATCAAGGTGTATTTGTAGTCACTTTAGACTTTCTTCATAAGAAAACGCTAATGAGTATTTATTTTATTTCAATCTAAATCAAGGCATGTTCGTGGTTGCTTTCAACTTTATGCATAATTGAAGATAGAACTTTTAAATCTGATATCATAAAAAAGCTATGTATCCATCAAAAGTATTATTTAGAAAGTTATTCTATTCTCATTCCAAATTACATTGACAATTCTGTCAAATAACTACCAATCTATAGAAGGGATGGATGCACTTACAACTAAACAAGTAAATATGTCAAGTTCATGATGAAACCATTCTTGCACTATATAATTGAATATGATATATGTAAAGAAAGTTAATTGTACTTCATACCAATACAATCCTACTAATTTTAAAAGAAAGATAATATGTAATACCTATTTGTTTATAGACTAAATACTATTGCAATCACTTTTTTTTTATGAATAGTCTTTTTCTATTAATAATAATACACTAAGATTACAATACATTGTTGGGCCCATTTTGCTGTTGCACCAAAAGCCATGATTGTTAGTGAACATGGAACACCACATAATTAACCACCTGTGGGCAGGGGAGTGTGTTGCATCACCCAACAATCTCCCCCTCGACGCACATACCAGGTGCTTACGCAGGTTGAGAAGGCACTGGGGAGATTTGAACCCATGACTAGGCTAAAACTTGGCTCTGATACCACTTGTAAGGAAACTTGACAAGAAAGAATATAACCGTTTCCACATGACCCATAATAGATTTTAAATAAACACAGAATTAAAATCCACATGCAAGAGAATAGACAACATACCCAAAAAATTGTGACATAAGATATACCTTGGGAAACCCTTATTAAGGGAAAAACCCTGCCTCCAAAAGCATCCATCGACATGTATTATTTAGCAAAAATACCATTTTCATACAACCATGGAAGCCTTCATGGCCATAGCCACAACTGAGAAAACTATGTGAACAAGCATGAATCCACACATCCCATGCCATGCTTCCAACCTTCACAAATGCTCCCTTGGCTAACCTGTCAAGCCTTGTCCCGTTCGACTCTTTCCTTTCTAACTCTTACTCTCTACAACAACTACCCTTGTGGCTGCTTATATAGTAGCAAGTCCCACAAAACCACTAAGTGGTATTACATAAACCATGTGCTAAAACCATGTGCTACCTAACCCACTGACCACACATTTAATATTGGGTATTTAATTTTTTTCACCAATATTAAATAATTACATGAAATATTATTGCAATGTTACAATACAACTCATCAAGAATATTCCATGGGAATCTTTATATGTTGCACGTCCTTCTAGGTACAACATTACATAATAAAATAAAATAATAAAATATAAAAATATTATGCAATGTGTACAACACCCATTATCTCAACATTCACAAAAAAGGGTTGGTGGATACAAGATAAGCCCACAAAATTTCACATAGTTGAAGTCAAAATCAGCAACTATTAATAAAAAAAAAATATAAAGCAACCCTCAGGCGACTAAAGCAGTGCCTATTGAGGGAGGTGATTCATCCCGATCATGAAATCCCTAATCATCCTTGGGATTGGGAGGTAGGCTAGGAACAATCTAGCTATGAGCAGTAGCATCAACATCATTAGGGACCTGGTCAATATCCTTTGTATCAGGACATGGAGGTGAAATAGCTAGTTCTAGGCAAAAAGGCCATTTCCAAGAAACCACTCACCAAGTGCCAATAGGAGGAGCTAGGGACTAGTTAGTAGTACCACAGGGTAGGGAAACTAAGTGGTGCCTCCATCCACCATCACCACCACTAGGAGAGTAGTGGCAAGGAGCTTGAGAATGTGGAGTGTGCGAGTAGCGGCCTAAAGAGATGCACCTCTAGTGGTGGCTTCTAGGCATCAAGGTGTCAACTAAGGCACCTGGAGGTACCCTGATAATAGTACAAGGGGCATTGTCCTAGTGATTAAGAAGCTCTTGAAGGTGGTCCACCTCGAAGGCCATCTTGTTTGCTTGTACTTGAATTTGCATCATTACATTATTAAAAATGCATGCCTTAGTGTACATAGAAATATTAATATCAAGAAAATTGTTAGTGAAAAGAACAACATTTCTATCCTTCCACAGAGTGAACAAAATTTTCATCCTAAAGGTATGCCAAATTTGGGTAAATTTTTAGGGATTTTGGGGGAATCACCCAAAATAACCATGTGCCAAGAAAAGGGTTCATGCTTAAACAACTTTAAAAAATCATGAATCCACTGCCAATAATTTTGAGCATGTCTATAAAACTAGAAAATATGTAAGAAAGATTCTAGTTGGCCACAGAATGAACATCTGGGATCTAGAACCTCAATATGCTTGAGCTGAGGCCCAAGAGGAAGACCTTGAAAAGCCAGTTACCAAGAAAAATGGGAAATCTTGGGTTCTAAAATAGCTTGGCACTCCAAATAGTGTCAAAATGCTTTCTCCATTGAGAAAGAGAAGATTGTAGATGCCATCTCTAATTGAGTATATCCACCATCAGTAGATGGGGAGAAAACCATCTATAACCCAGAATTGGTTTGTAACTAGTGAAAGGAGTGGCAAGATACCACTTCAAATAAGTCCTCCAAGGTCTAATAGATCGAATACCCACTTTATGAATTAAGTGCCCTAGAATTGCAAAAGAAATAAGTCAAAGGTCTACTAATCTGAATAGGTAAGACAGTACTAGACTTGCATATCTTGCCAAGATCTGAGACTCAAGGAAACCCTAGAGAAAAGATCTTTAGGACTCTTGATGCCTCATTTGAAAAAATGTAGAGCACTAGCACCTTGAGTCTTGGCAATGAGAATTCCTTAGATGGCAAATAGGGGAGACCACCATATGTGCTGCTAGTTCAAAGAGAGCCCATCACAGAACTCATCACCAGACTAGTGAAGCCAAGGCTTGATAGTTTCTCAAGCTTTCCATATGCTCTTGATAACAAAAGAGCCATGTGTGAGCTTGGGTTCTCATGTGATAAGAATGGTGTGAAAGCCATTCCCCTTCCATGCAGCCCTATTGATGGGAAACCCAAAAGAAATGAAATGCTAAACCAAAATCTCCCAAGCTTCATCTCTAGTGATGGCACAAATGAACCATTTTGGCACATAGAGCAAGGCCTTAATTCTACGTGGAGAGAAGGCCAAGGCCTCTAGATTCTTTTGGGAGACAATAAAAATCCCAAGCAACTCTATGAAAGCCATGATGGTCAGGGCCAGAAGCCCAAAGAAAATCACTAAGCAATCACTCTGATTTCTGATAGGAGGCTTTTAAAGGAGCCCAACAAGAGGAATAATAGACATGCATTGTTGCAAGAAATTTAGAGAAAATTTGGAATTTGCACGCAAGAGAAAGCGATTTCATAAGCTAATAATCCAACTTCTTAGTAATCTTGGCAAGCATAACATTTCATAGATCCACTAGCACTACTTGAAAAGTAAAAGGAATGCCTAGAAAATGGAAGAGCTCCCTATGAATGACCCATTTCCATTCAAACTGGTTAAGCCAGGGTGGCGCTGGCAAAAAAGACTAGTGATAAAAAAATGTTTTATGCCATTGAATAGCAAAGCCAGAGGCCTGACAAAAAGTGTCAAGGCAATTTAAGGCATTATTGATGTTGTCTTCATACTGCAAAAGAATGAGAAAGGAATCATCAACAAAATGATTTTTGACCAACTAGGAAGAGGATTCTAGTAAAGAAATGCCACAAACCAAACCTAAAGACACAAAGTGGGCTAGGAAATAGCCAAACCTTTGAACAACAAGAACATAAAGTGCTAGAGCCAGAGGGCAACCTTACCTGATGGAATGAAAAAGCCCAAAGGTGTCAGATTGGGAGTTATTGATGGTAATGCAAGCATTAGCATCTCCAAAGAGCATCTCCACAGACTGCAAAAAATTGGGACCAAAGAAAAGAGCCTAGAACATAGCCAAAATAAAAGGCCATTCAATCTAGTCATAAGCTTTTGCAAAATCTATTTTTGAAAAAATAGCCAGTTGCATGCACTTGCGAGCCCATTCTATATGCTCCTAGACAACAATGATGTTCTTAAGAATAAATTTGGACTTGATAAAGCTAGTTTTCTTAGGCCACACATTTAAAGGTAGGAGGTGGAAAATTTTAAGAGAAATTGCCTTAGCAATAATCTTATATGACACATTTAGAAGGGTAATGGGCTGAAAATTACAAATATCCTCAGGATCTCTATCTTTAGGTATGAATTTAATGTTTCTTTTATCAATAATATCTCCTAGGCTTTTAGAATGATAGCCTTGAATATAAACTTTGTATAGATCAAGACCAATATACTCCTAAAGGTGTTTGTAAAATTCATAAGAAAACCCATCACCCCTAGAGACTTATCATCTACCATTGAAAAAACCACCTCTTTAAGGTCTCAGAGGGTAAGAAGCTTCTTATGTAAAGCACATTGCTCAACTGCTAGGCAATTTGGAGTAACATAAAATACAATTTCTAAGAGCTTCCTCTTAAGCAATCAAATTTTGCTGCAAAGAAAAAAATTTCTCATAGTGATGAACAAATGCTTGGAGGATGTCAAGGAGACTGGAGAGAATACAAGTGCCTTGTCTTATTTTTTTTAATCCCAAAATTGGTATGACAAGCTCAAGGAGCCTGAAAGAACTTCGTCAAAGCTTTATTGCCAATCTCTAACCAATGGAGGTAAGGTTTGATTTGGGCTCCTTGAGCAACATAATTATCTGCAACTTTTTTTCATGGTGAAGTTTGGAAAGTTGAATTTGCAAATCAACATCAAAAGGATTAAGGGTAAGAGCCTCAGAAGCTTTTTCGAGCACAAAAGTAGTGGATTCATAAGACCACCTTCTATAAACTGCCAATTATCATCCATAGATGTGTAGAAAATGAGCAGTTCTATTAATGGCATCATTCAACCACTGAATCCACCCTATTTGGGAATGTGGACATGGCTCTAGATTCCAAACACATAGGATATGGGCAATAGTTGAAGCATGCATCAACATAGGCATGTCGAGGAAGGATTGTGACTTAACAAGTCTCTAGATAGTCATTTGCCATGAAATGGGAAAATAAATAGGATAGTGATCATATAACATCACATATGGAAAGGGAATGATAGGTAAATCTCAATCCTCTATAAAGGAGAAAAAGGTTTGTGCAATAATCATGGCATAATCAAGACTTTTTAAAATGTGGTCAGAGCTAGCTCAAAATTTGGACCAAGTGTGCCAAACGCCACTATGATGGCGGCAATTAGTATTGGGATAAAAAAGGCCCAATTTATTGAACATGTAGTAAGGTAGGCTTCCCTTTCCCCAACTATCCAGCAAAAATGCAAAATTCCATCTTTGTCACAAGCCAACTCAACCATATTGAAGTCACCACACATAACCCAAGTAACTGTAGGAAAATTGTTAGCTAGCCAACCCCACAATTGAGATCTTTCCACAACATCATTGGGAGCATAAACATTAATGACTCCAAAAAAATGATTGTTAATGGAAAGCTAAAGCCAAATGATTCTATTCATTTGGTCAGAAGCATGCAAAATAATAGCAAAATGAAGACAAGGTGACAAGAGAGTAACTACACCACCTCTACCAGCATCATGTTGAGAGAAAAAAATAATTCCATCTAGCCAAATGATGCAACATGTAGATGAAAATATGAAACTAGAGATCTTAACTTCTTACATATAGAGAAAATCTAAATTTCCAAGTCTATGATGAGTATCCCTGACATAGTACTTCTAGAGAGGTTTGAAAGACCTCACACATTCCATGATAAAAAAATTCATGAAAATCCTTCCATATCTTCCTCATCCTTGAGAGAGGAGTAACTATTCTACAAGAAAGTAGAAATCAGGTTAATGCCAAAAGGAAAATCCTCTAGACTAATGGCCCGCCATTTATCCTCTAGTTTCTCAGCATGTCC
Organism: Cupressus sempervirens; assembly: GCA_028749045.1. Lineage (NCBI taxonomy): Eukaryota > Viridiplantae > Streptophyta > Pinopsida > Cupressales > Cupressaceae > Cupressus > Cupressus sempervirens. Next base: position 843,477,896 of record CM053785.1, on the reverse strand, counting down.
GGGAGGCCATCAAGAATGCCACACATTCTGAGTCACTATAGAAGAAGAAACAAGAGAGGTATGAATAAAAAATGAGGTGTTAGCTTTGGTGGCCAACTTAATCCCCTGTGAAACACTAGGGTTTGAAATCTATGAAACACTAGGGTTTCGTTTCAAAAAAATTGCTTGCGCCCATACACTGGTTGGGGTTTGCACTCCTATTGAGATAGGAGGAACCAAAATGACAGCCACATATGACTATTTAAGATCCAAGGGAGCATTTCTCTTGCACCCAATAGTAGTCCATTCTTCTTTCTTTCCTTCTGCTAGTTTGGCAGGAACCTTTTTAGGTGGGGGCTTAACCATAGGCACAACCAAAGGGCAATCCCTAATCTTGTGCTCCACTGATTGGCACCTATAGTAAGTGTTAGACAGGTTCAAATAAAGCACCTTTTGAGAGATGGTTTGAGCCCCAATCTGTATTTCCATAGGATCCTTAATATTCTTGGAAAAACCCACCTCAACGCAAATGCATTTCTCAGGGCTAGCATTGAAAAATTTCTCATATTCCTTTGTGATAACTTTGAAAGGAGTATTGGCAATGGACTCAATAAAATGCCAACATGACAAGGGTAAACCTAGGAACTATACCCACACATGAACCCTAAGCCTTTTGTCATCAGAGATAATGAAGTATCTTGATTATCTTTGAAAAACAAGTAGGGAAGAATGCAAAGACCAAGGACCATTGCTAAGAACTACATCTTCCTGCAACGAGTTGGAAAAGAAAAATAAAAAAATCTATGGTAAGTTTTTTCACAATGTCAAGGTAGACTCCATGAGGATTCTAGCTCTTGTTAACCCATTCTTGGAGCATAGCTTTAGGAGGAGTCCTACCCACAAAATACCCTATTAAGGTATGATGTACTAACCAATCACAACCAGCATCAAATTCTTGCAAAGGAAGGATAATATCAAGATTCCCTTGTGAAAAACCTTTGGGACGAATTTGAAAATATGTTTGTTCAAGGGAGGTGCCATGGCTTTTCGAAGTAGCAACATGAACACTAGTATCAACAATTGGGTCACCACTGGCTGAGGCCATTATAATCTAGCCAAAAAATTGCCACACTAAATGTGGTATGCCAAGTGGAAACAATAGAAGGGAACCTCAGACAGAGAGCCATACACAAGAGAACTCAAAGATCACATTAAACCCTAGAAGAGCAATACAATCTTAATCACTTGCAATCCACTTTTGGTTAAATAGCTAGATGTTGATTGGTTGAAATTGTTGACATCTTATTAGAAAATTTGTAGGAAACACTATGCCTCAATACTAGTTTTCTAGATATCACATCATAATGGTTAAATTTAAACTAAAGTAAAATTATGTTGTTCTTCACTCTACTATCAATTTCTAAACATTTTATTTTTTAATTCATTACAATGATTTATCTTTAACTTTACTTAACAAAAAAAAATGTAAATGCAAAATTTTAGTTAGATATATGATTTTATGTCATTCCTAAATTCACTAATAGCATTTTATTTTTAAATTCATTATAATTTATACTTCCCATTATAAAAAGTAAATATTGAAAACAATAAATTAACAGTAATTATTATCTTTCATAATCATAAATTTTATTAGTACAAAAATATTGTATGAGGCTAATATTTGTTACTATATTTTATATACACCTTATTAGTATATACCTTTACCAATTGAACTTCTCAAAAAAGAAATTTTAATTATACGTAAAAAAACCTATAAGAAACAAAATCACTTTGAAGACACTAATGTTGATAGAAAACATAATCTCTTTGTAATTTATGTCCTTCTATTTGCACGTTTAACCCACTTAACCTAGAAATGTTAGGTCTATTCTAGATTGTGGATTTAAATAAATTTGGCTTGATGTGGGAAAATGAAGTCTCTTTTCCCATTATTTAATTTAACATAATTTCATTCATTAAATTATGCAGTAACACTCTTTTCTGTAATTATCTATTTTGTACTTTTGTCATCCACACTTCACTCTACAATTGCTTATGAAACATACCATTCAATTAATTTAAAAACAATTAACTATATTTAATATATATAAATATAGCATTTAAATGTATATTATAATTATAAATATATAATTTTTATATTAAATAATTATAATACATAAATATAATATCTTAGAAAACTAATATACAAATTAATTATTTAAATTTAAATTTATTCTAATATTTTTAATAAATTATTTTACACTTAATAAAATTATATTAAATGTAACATGAATATGTCAAACAAAGAAAAAAATATGAATATTACAAATAGTAGGAAATATCAAGAAAATTGTAAAAGAAACCCTAAGTCTCGATTTTTGTGCTCCCTAAGCAAATAAAGACATGTTGCAAACTAGAGAATATCATAGCACAGAAAACCCTAAGGCTGAACAACTCTCCCTAAGAAACTAGTTTGAGATTTTAGTTGAGAGACATGAAGAACGTGTTAGAGAATTAGTTGAACATAATCAAAAAATATGTAGGAAGACTACAAAGAACCTTAATCCGCAAATACATGAAATCCCAAGAAATGAAAGGACCATTGAAGAAGAAGCATGGAAGTAAGTTCAACCAATTAAGGAGGCCCTAAATAGAAATATCTTAAGAAAAAATCAATATAGGTCTCCAAGGTAGAATTTTACAGAATCATGGTGAAGGAGAGAAAGATAGATAGAAAAATTGAGCTATTTTCTTTGAGAAAACTAGGTATGCAAGGATCACACAATCAAAGTGCACCACAAATATCAAATCATCCACAAAGAAGCAATAATCATGAAATCCAACAATGGATATAAGGATAGACATACCCTAAATGGCTCTATTGCTCAGACACACCCTAAACCATTCAAAGTCTCAAAAGCTAATAGTGTCCCCATTAATCCTTACCTTAGTATTCATTCTAAATCTACACCAGAATTTATCCTAACAAATAAATTGAAACTATCTTATCAACCTCAATTTCAATTTGGACAATGTCATTATGCCAAACTAGGCATAATAGATCCACACATGAACCAAAAAGAAAAAGAAAAAGTGGATACCACAATTATCATCAGCAATAAGATGAATGAAGAAAAATGGGTTCAGTGCAAAAAAAAATGGTCTATACACTATATGGATGAGGCTAAAAATAGAACAATCCAAAATAGTGATTTGGTTCAAATCCATGGACTCTAAACAAGTAAGTATTTCTTTCCTTTCAGATTCTTTAGTGTATCTACATTGCATAGATTTAAGTTTTAGGGCTCATTTGCTCAAAAATTCTCTCAAACTCATAAATGGATATAGTCTAATTTTTTTGAAATGGAAACCCAATTTTAATGAAATCACAGTGTATTCACTTAATTTACCAATATGGGTATCTTTAAATAACATTCTACCTGAATTATGTGACATTAGTATCTTCATCCAAATTGGAGAGATACTACGTGGAATTAAAGGTTATGAGTTGCATCATTTCAAATCCACAATAATAAAAATCTTAGTAAACTTAAAACCATAACTCCATGACCAAGATCAAATTAAAATTATTGCAAATAGGTTATTATATAAAATCAACTTCGCCAAATACCTAAGAAAAATTAGATCTATAAAATATCTCAAGGGAGGGAGAAGGAGGGCTTCAAATAGTTTAGACTTTGAAGAAATAAAATTAGATAATAACACAAAAAAACAACACCTAGAGTTGATCACCAAAGAAAAGGATAGCAATAGAGGAGTGATCAATAAGGAGAACATAAGAGACAGTTTAATAGTAAGCAATAATAAGGAGTTTGAAGAAGATGAGAAAACATAATCAAAGACCATACAAAGTGTAATTAAAAGCATTGAGAAGAAATAAAAAGATTTAGAAGAAGAAGACATCAATAATATTACACAAAGGAGATATAGGAAGGAATCAAAATCCTCAATTCATTAAGTGGAAAAGTAGCTATCTTAAAAGAAGAATCAAAACAATTAGAGGCAAAAATGATAGAAATAGAGGAGAATATTAGAAGTATTAAGCAACTCAATGAAGAAATCACACACAAAATCAATGATGTCATAGATCTTATAGATATCTATTGTGAGCGCTAGTCACCATCGCCCAAGTTTGGGATCCCCTTTCTATTTAAAAATAAATAAATTTGCCAACTATTTGCTTATTTTGTAGAGTGCATGTCAGTGAAGTATAGAATAGAATCCTTCATCATTCAAAAAAGCCCACTCTGAAAATCATGGAGCACAGTTTTGAGGAAATCGAGGAATAGAATAGAATCCTTCATTCCTTGAAAATTTTGCTTTCATGAAGTGGTGGATTGAGCGCAATTCAATAGGAGTGAAGGAAATTTCATGCAAAGAAAAATCCTCCATTTTGGCAAATCTTTGTAGTTTCCTATTAACTTTCAAAGCTACATGATACCGAACTTAACCTTTTCATCAGGCTTGACTATAATAGATTTGTGGCAAAGGCACATTCGATTTCCAAGATGACATAGTTTTTGAATCAACAGGTCCAATATTTTTGTGATGGGACAGGAGTCGGTGTTTGAAGGCTCCACTCTTGTCACTGCACTGGATGAAGCTACAAGTTTCAAGTATAAATTAGGGAAAGATAGATTTTGAAGGTGCTTACCAACATTTGTAGTGATGGTCTTCATCAAATTTGGGTTCTGTACCATGGGTTTCTTTGACTCATCTGATATCTTGACTCTTCAGCACAATATGTGATAACACAGATGCTATCATACTTTGTATTCTTCAAAACACTATACAAAGTTGTAGGAATGGGATCGATGTACATGGTTTCTACTGAAAAACTCGATCCTTGTACACATGATTACTCTATTTTGGGATTCAAAATTCCTAAAAATCATGGAGCGTAGGTCAGCGGAACCAAGGGAATGGTCAACTAATGAAAATCTCCAGTGATTTTAAAATTGCATATCCTTCATTTTGGAAAAAACTTGATCCCAAAAAGTGTGGAGCGCAACTTTGAAGAAGTCATGGAAAAGACAAATTCTTTCACTCCATCAAAATTTGACTTTCCATAAAAGCGAAGAGCGTAGTTTTAAGACAATGAGGGAAATATTATGCAAAGGAAAAATCCTGCATTCTGGAAAAAGCCTGCTCCTGTAAATTGATTGGAGCACAAGAGTTTGTTAAAAAATTGTGAAAAGTGGGAAAATTGAAAATTTTGAGAAACAATCCAACATTTAGAGGAAGAAAGTGAAATTGTTTGAGAAGTGAAAAATTGGGTTAAGAGAAAAGCGAAAAAAGCAATGTTCCTTCAAAAAAAGTATTTTTTAGATTTACATTAAAAAATTAAATATTAGCTTACTAATATTTAATTTGATTTTTTTTTGAATAATAATCCAAAAAATTAAAAGAATGAGATTAGAAAAAGTTGCTGATAAATTTGATTTTTTTTCATTTAAAAATGGAAGTTAATTAAATATTGATTTTTTTAAATTGATATTTAATTAATAAAACTAAAAAAAAAAAAATCAAAATAGAAGAATACTTAGCTTCATCATGAAGCTAAGAGCATCAGAAATAGAAACTTTTTGAATCAAACAGCAAAAAAAGAGACAAGTGGCGAAAAAAATGGAAACATTGATGGTTAAGTAAAGCAATTGCCTAATTTTAGTCTGTAGCTTTAAAGGCATCTTTTTGAAGGATAATTTATATAAGATACCCTCTCAGTCATTCAGGCTCACACAGAAATTTGAAGAGCAAATTGAGAATAGGAGTAAGATTCGAGGAGTTCAAGGAAGCAGATTTTTTGGGAAATATTCTGAAATTGTTGAGGAGCTTTTTGGGAATTCATGATAGAAGATTTTGAATCCTATTAGAAAGGAATTTTCTTTGTAGTAATTTGTGAAATTTCATATTTCTCATGGAAGTGTTAAAAAGTGAATCTTGAAAGGACTACGGAAATTTTGATGAAAATCCAAAATCTGTCTTATGGACAAGTCATATCTATTGTTTTCAATACTTTCCTTGCATAGTCTTATGTATGTACGTTTTCTATTTTGCAGGAAAGGAAAATGGCAGAGCCTAAGGGAATAGGAGAAGCACGAGGACAACTGATAAAGAATGAAAGGAGAGGATTCTATCTTGAATCCAAAATTGTGTCAAAGTGGGTAGAAATTGGAGATACAAGTCTTGGCAGCCTTGATTTGAAAGGTTTTAACTGGAGAATGCTCGAATATAATGACTATCACCCAACACACCTGGCTACAAAAATTATGAGAAGTGGAATTTTTGTTGTAGCTGGTTTCCCTCCTTCTTTTCAGCATCCATAGTTAATCATGGAATGTACCAAGCACTACAGTCCTAGAGACAGAACCATCCAAGATTTTGAACGAAATATTCTAGTAGATTTTTCTCTGGCATCCATTTCTAAAGCATTTGGAATTCCTTCAAATCCAAGGATGGTCACAAAAACACAAGACCAAGCATTGAGAATCTATACATTTGGAATCAATTTTTGTGAAGAAACAATCAATAAAAGATGGTTGAAAAAGAATAGATTGCATCATTCAAAGATTCCTAAAGAAATAGTATGGCTTGACTTGTAGAGGGAATATGGTGATATGGTCATGATGTTGAGTTGCATACTTGGCATGCCTTATTCTTATAGGTTTGAATCTTGGATGTGGTATTTTGTTGAGCAGGTAATGGAGGAAGGCGACATAATAGATTGGGTTGGGCTCATAACTGATAACCTAAATGAGCAGTTAATGAATCTAGAGCATACAAGGATATTTTACATGAGCTCCTATGTCATCTACATGCTAGCATGGAGGACAGATTATGATAGACTATGATGCAAAGGACCAATTGGAAGTAGAAGCCAACACCTCAAAGTCCATGAATGTTACACACAGTTGCATTTGCATTCAAAGGATGATTACATGAGGGTTAATGATATATTTTCCATGTGCATAGTAAGAACATTACAAAAGAGGCCACATATAAGAAAATCAATGGGTGTAATGAAGTTGGTTGAGGAATATGGCACCTGGTTCATTTAGTTTCCTACCTTTTCATACATTCGAGTTCAAGGATTCTCCATGGAGCCATACAAACTTCCTAGGTATCCAACGGATAAGATGGTCTTGTTAGAGCTTACTCGACAACTTACTACCTATGACAAGATTCAGAGAGGGAAGAAGAAGTTGGGATTGCAGTTTCCAATTTCCATAGGAGAACGGAAAACTAAGGTATGCCCATGTCTAAAAGCTGCAAAGAAATCATCAGATGAGCTCCACTTCTACCTTCTGCTTTATCCAAAGAGGAATGATTTTGATCCTTACAACAAGATCTCATCAGTAGGAGGATCAACATACCAACATAAGGTTCACCTTGAAGACTTTTGGGCAAATACAACAGACGAGAACGAGATTAAAAAAAGGTTGCATTCAAGACTACCTTTGAACATTATTAGAACATGCAACATATTCAAGGTTCCTGATCAAATGGAGGAGGACCCAAATGTGATGTGAAAAGTATTCAATCCAAAAATGAAAGCTGAACCATTTGATTGGAAGAAGAAATAAATTATAGATCTCGAAGCCCTTTCAAAACTAGTCTTAGATTTTACAAAGTGGTGGATCGAGTGTAAGCTTGAAAAATTAGTTGCACCAGCTAATGGATTCACATATAGGTTTCTTGGCCATAGACCACTTAGGGATGAAAGATTATGACAAATATCTGAAGGGACTATTGAGGAAAGAGGAACTCCATCCGAAGATGTAGGAACCAAGAAAGAAAATGAGGTATCTCGAGAAAAGTGCCCTAGGATTGAGGAAGTTATCCAGGAATCTCAAAATAAGAAGTAGAAACATGGAGATGCTCCCTCTTCTCTGAGTCAAACTCCAAGTCTCCAAGAGATTGAAACTTTTGAAAGGTAGGATGTAGGGACAAGTATAAGGACATTTGAGCAAGAAAAGAATTTGGATAGGCCAATTTACGATAGGTTGAGTATAAATGCTTATGAAAAGTCCATGCAAGAAAGAGGGAGAGATCAAGATATGGCTACAGAGGAAAGTCTCGCTATGATCTTAGAGCGAGAAATGATTAATGATGGAGATGGTCCACTAGAGGAAGAAACTCCAAGAGTAACAATACATATTCCAAGTGTTGAAGCTGTAGTTCTTGAGGCTACAATGGATAGTCCAAGAGGTGAAGAGGAGATTGACATTCGACCGGTCCAAAGGAAAGAACAATTGGTAATTACAGGAGACCAAAGTATACCCATTTCGGAATGGTTGAGGCAACAAATTCAATTGGTCAATAGAGGGAGGTTGATTGAGCAATTAAATTACAAGAAATTTTGGACCGATCAAACCGATCAGAAGAACAAGGGAAAACAAAAAGATATACTAAATTCATCAGAGGAGAATCAAGATCTAGAATCTTGCAGATTGCGGCTCCCACATTTGACAAAGGGAAAAATTAGATTGCTCTAGATGAATATCATGTTACAGAAGTAAATCTTGGTTGGGCCTCCCGAGAGCAAATATTGGAAGAATTTGATGAATCCACATAGGCTTTGAAGGATAGGCTGAAGAAAGTAGAAGAAGGGTATGAAAAGAAGAAAAGAGAAATTAGAGCCTTATGTCAGTACATCAATAACTTGCCTAATCCAGTAAGAGAGGAAGGTCCATAATTTGTCCCTCCAACAAGTGTTTCCAGTGAAGTGGTAGGTGATATTGACAAAATCAAGTGGATTGTTCAAGGTGCAAAGATTTGGATTGAAGAAATTCAAGAGGTAGCCTTCAAACATGTAGAAGAGTTAGTGTAAATGCAAAATAGGGCATTGGCTGCAATCTCTAGGATCTGGTGCATGGAGGAATCATGGGTGGATGAGCATATTTACCAAGAAGAGGTGATTGCCAACATTTCGAATCTGATGGATACCCCAAAGAAAGAATTGATTAATGGTCAAGTTATTAGCACGAGGGATGTCTATGATTTTATTTGATGGTACAATGCAGTGCTCATGGCTAAGAAAATGTTTGAGAGCTTTACCAGGGAATCTAGTCGATGGAAAAAGGTTGTTGATAACATCAAGCAAGGAATATCAAATGCAGTTGCATCCTTGTTATCACAAAGATTGGGGGAAGAAGAAATGACAATGATAATCTGAAAGTAAAGTTAGAGGAATTCTTTTAGCTAAATGTATATAGAAGAGATGATTTTGAGAACTTCTCCATCTTCTCAAATACAATGCACACTACTAAAGACTTGCTACCAGATTGGGATGAAAGCTTGGAAAAAGTAGAAAGAGCAATTGCAGTTCTAGAATTCAAGCAAGAATCTGCACCAAGCATCAGTATAGAGGAGTTGGAAATAGTGTTAGATTGATTTCAATCTTTCAGGTGAAAAAATCAAGGATAGATGCATTAAATGCATAGTGGGTGTGCATAGGGATCATTTATTACACCCCATTCCTTCTTAAATGAGCATGCACAGAGGGTATTTATTACCCACTACAGTAGTGGATTCCTTATGGAATTAATGTTCATTCCTTTCCATTTCCCTAACCCTAATTAGGGCTGATGTGGCACAATCTTGGCCATCGGTTATTGTGATCATCCGAGCCACCTATTGCAATCGAGGGCTTATATAAAGGCTTTATTTCTCATTTGTAAGGGGAGATTTTTATGAGATTGTTGCTATGAGCTGCTGAGATAATAAAGTTTTCATTGGAGTTTGGTGTATACTTGACATGTCTTAGTGCTTACTTGTTCTCCTAAATTTCTTCTAGTAGATTAAGTTTAGCATAGTCAATGTATGGTGATTACAATGGAGAATATGATGGTGTATTGATGAATTCCTTTGGTTCATACTTTTGACGTTTTAGTGATTCTAATTCATTGTATAAAGTTAGCCTGAACCTTTTCATGTATAGGCTCAACTTCTGTTATTCGTATATATTTTTCTTTATGATGGTGTATGTAGTGATATGAAAATCTTTGGCATAACCCTTGAAGATTGCACCAGTTCACGCATAGTTGTAGTATAACTTGGCAAAGAAAAATTCGGTAAATTGATGAATTTGTCCACTATAGTACTATTTGTTGTTATCACTACCCTTAGGATTAGAATAGAATTCTTGAACTTTAACCTATTGAATTTCTTCATATTATGTGAAAAATCCAAAAAAAATGTACTTCATTGCAAAACCTTAAGATAGCTCCCACATCCAGTATGGCTTGAAATGAATATAAATAAACACGTAAGGCCCCTTGTGATCATCAGCGAATCACATCAACCACCGATCTTATCCATGGTCAAGACCTGACATTAAAGGAACCTTGAAGTCATTGTATGATTTTCTAGCAATCTTAGCATACACAAGACTTTATTCAAGAGAGGATAAGATATTTTGGTATTTTGTTCTACTATTTGGTGAGTCATAAAACACACATCAACAAGATCCTAAAACTAAAAAGGATAAGAAAAATACAAGAAAATAAAAATCTATCTTAGAGACTACAAAGGATTAGAAAAAAGGCGTCAAAAAAAAATAGAAAAGGAAAAGTAAATGCTGAAAAAGGGTCAAAATCGAGAAGAAGAAATCAAGAAAGTTCAGAAAAATAATACTGAGGATCTTGAATACAAGAAGTCAAAGACACAAGATATTGAGGATAGAGAAAATTCTTGGCTTTTCAACATAGATGACCTAAAAAAGATGGATATTAGTACCCTGATACTACATAAAGGGATATCTGGAACACCAATAGCTTCAGAAGAAAACATTAAAAATAATGGGGAATCAAATATAGCAATTAGTGAAGAACAAAATACAAAAGGATTAGTTCCTCTAACATCTTCAACACAATGGAGCAATATCACCACAAGGAAAAAAGCTAAAAAATAGAGTCATAAATTTTGGGAAGCTCTAGAAAATGGATTAGACCCTTTCAAGTTTCAAACTAGTATAGAAACAAAGGAGTCAGAAGAACACAAAAACAATACAGTAGATACTATCTCAGCAAGAAAAGATATAATATTAAGAACTCCAAAACAATGCATTTGTTAGAATTTAGCAGAAGACAATGAGAAAGGTATATGGAAGAATTGGGAAGAATATAGAATTCTGATGGATATAGAACATAGGAATGTATGTTGAAAATTAGATGAAGAGAGCACATAGATTGAGGAAAATACTGAACAATATCAAACACAAATTGATCTAGCAGAATAGATTATCAAAGAATTAGAAGGAGAAAAAGAAAATAAGGAAGGAGAAAACCAAACAAAAAGCATAAAAAACTCTCAAGAGAATCTAAAATACCTAGACATATCAATAAATTAAGAAGGAACAAAGATGCCAAAATGCAAAAAGAAAAAGTCAAAATAAGGGAGGAAATCACTGAGGGCTCATTTGGTAGCTAGAATTAGAATGCAATTGTCATTCAGAATTCTAAAAAAGTTCTAATCCATTGTTTGGGTCTGCACAATCAAAACTAGAGTTGGGAAAAAGTAGAATTCAATATTTGTATTTGACCCCCAAAGCAAGAATCCCAAATTCCTTCAAAATACTTGTTATTTGGAATTTTGATTTAATTCCCATTTTAAGTCCCATTTTTTGAAAATAAGGATTTCAACTAAAGTAAAATTTATTTGGGTTTTACATTCAGATGCCCATTTGGGAAATGGCCATTTCTTTCAAAATATTTTCAATTTGAAGAAATCTACCTAACAAAAACTATGGAGCAAGCACGGTCTCACAGGATTGGGAAACACACAGTCTTGAGAATTTAAAGGTGGTTTAAACTAAAGGGTGCCATGAAAAAAATGAAGTTGCTACCTAGTGAAGTATTATTATTAATAAGTTCACTGATGACAAACTGGAAATGTGTGCTGAAATTTTCCAAAGTGTTTGAAAACTTATTCCACATGGCAATTGGTTTTCCATAAGCTACTAAACTGAAACTATTTGGATGTTCCTGAGTGTGGTTTCTAGTGATCAAAACACCCTTCTAAGAAGCCTACTTGAAGGTGGCATCCTCATTAAGTATGATGCATGATTAGGAGGAAAGTTAAAATTAACACATCCTACAAAATTAGTACAGCATAGGAGGATGAGAAACAACATTCCAGGATGGAAGTTTTCCATGCATGCCACACTTTTTCAGAAAGCCCTTTTTTTTTGGTATGATAGAGCATCCTCTTGTAATGGTATCAATTTGAATGAAGCATTTTGTGAAGCAATTCACATCCCTTTGTCTATGTTTCCACATTTTGCATTTAAGTTTATAACATTTGAAAACATTTTGAAAGCAATGGCCATTACCTTTCTCACTATAACTTTTATATTGATTTTTTGAACCATATATTTGTATTGAACCAATCAGGCTTGGAATAAAAAATTATGAATATCAAATATTTTTAAGTTTGAACCAAATAGTCCCAAAACAAATTTTGAAAACCACAATCTGAATTTCAAGTTCCAGAATCCAAAATCAAGAATTTCTAATTCTAATTCTTAAATCATATTCTAGCAGCCAAATGGGTCCTTAAAGAATTAAGAGAGGCAGATGGCCAGGCTAAAGAGCAGCATAAGATAGTTCAAATTTCTAAAAGCAAGGAAGGGGAATAGGCTTCCCAAGACAATATTAGGACAACAACTTGGAATGCTAGGGGCCTTAATGTACTTATTAAAAAATACTTATTAAAGAGAATATATCTCTATTTGAATCTGATGTCATATTAATACAAGAAACTAAACAAAATAAAGAAGAAGGAATTAAATTGGAAAGAAAAATGGGTAGCTGGAATATAATACTGTAGGAATCAAGAGGAGCCTCATGAGGGTTAGGTATGATATGAAATCCTAGGAAAGTAGCCTTAGATATGATAACTTCGAACCATAATTAGATGGGTTGTCAAATCAAGAGTATTAGGAATGATCTCCAAATTACCCTAATAAATATATATGGACAACATAGACTATAGAAAAGAAGCATTTATGGTAAGAAATAAGCACGTTCACTAGGAATCATCATAATAAATACATACTAAAAGGTGGGGACTTTAATGTTAGTTTAAATTTGGAAGAAAAATATGGGGGGATGCAACACATCTCACAAGCTTCTATAGACTTCAAGAGGTGGATAGAAAAAAGCAACTTATTAGATGTCTTGACTAATAATAGAGTTTATACATGTAATAATAGAAGAATTTATTTTACCTACATAAAAGAAAATTTGGACGATTTTTTCTTCAAAGAGGAATTAAGATACATAGATATGGAACTACAGTCAACAATCTTACCAAAGCAAGATCATATCATTATCTAGTAAGGTTGGAGTTAATTGAACCAAAAAATCCCTTTAGAAATCCTTTTAAATGTGAAAAAATGTGTTTTCTTGACAATAGTTTCATGGAATGCATTAAACTATGGTGGTTTCAAGGAAACTTCAAAGGCTAAAAATGTATTTCTTTGTGTCAAAAATGAAAATGATCAAAGAACATATACTCAAATGGAACAAAACACACTTTAATAATATATTTAAAGAAAAATTAGATAGTTGTTAGTGCCTATATAGGCCCCCTCCTCAAAAATTTTGAAATGTGAGTCTTCATCATCTCAATACTTTCTTGAGACTTATATCTTAGTTCACCTCGGGCCTTGAACCTCTTTGAACTAAGTTCAAAATGGTTTGAAGTGGTTCAAAAAGGTTCAATTTGCATAAGAAGATTCACAGGTCTAGAGATTTGGAATTTAGTTTGAAGGCTTGACAGGTTTAGTGATGAAAAATTAGCCCAAATAATCAAATTTAGTGTGTTGAGTTCATTATTTTGGATAATTTAAATAGTTGAAAATCCATAGTGCCCCAAAGTCAGAATTTCCATTTCTATCAATGCTTGAAGGTATATATGAAGGCATCACAATGATTGGTCTCTAGCATTAGGGAGAAGAAGTAGTTTATGTGATCATGTTATCTTAATAATGATATACCTACATGAACTAATGATATCTATAAACTCTATGGACACTTTTAAATATATTAAATTTCATTATCTACAAAGCTAGTACATTATGCACTTCATGGAGGAAGTTTAATATAAATTACAAGTTTCATTAGATCATGTATTTAAGGAATGAGAATACACCATACAAGGTGATAAGTGATATTCTTGATGAAATACACATTCAAGGTAGGGGTGTTCATCTCACAAATCCATGTCTTCATCTTCATATGGATAACATTTAATACAATGTGCAAGCACAGATTCTCTGATGACAAAAGAATAGTGATGTTTTGAGGGTTGTATCTCACACTTCAACTATTGGATTGTGCTCCATTTCGGATATGCAGAGTAATCCTAATTTTCTAACTTGCAACTAAAGCAATCTTCAAAATGTTTCCAGGTGCATGAGATACATATGATTGTTTGCACTACTATCAGATCAACAATGATAATCACAAATGTAGATGACAGGAAAATTAGTCTTGATGCAAGTGCCATAACTCTTAGCTCCACTATTGAATCTTCCTAAAATTGAAATATGTTAGGCATATCCTTGTTATCTAAATCCTCACTGAAGCAATCTTCCAAATTATTTTTAATTTGCAAGATATATATTACTCTGTTTGGGTCTATCAAAACTATCTAGAACAATCATAAAATGATGACAACACTGACAGATGCCACTTGTTGAAGAGTATGTGAGTGCATATTTTAATATAAAATATAATTATTACTCTATTCATATTTCTAGCATTTGTAAAACATTAAAGCTGATAAGGGGATTTGAAAGAGATATTTGTGAGAGTTTCTAATAAACTTTATAAAAAGTAATATCAAAAGTCATTTTTTAATAACTCGTGAAGATCTCATCAAAACAAAAGATGGGGATGCATTTCAAGAGTCAATTATTATAACCATTTAATAGTTTTGAAATCCTTTATATCAGGAAAGAAACAACATAAATGGGGGTTGTAGTCTTTCTTTTTTGGCAGAGATTGCAAACATTATGGTGTCAAGAAAAGCCTAAGATGGTAGACAGACAATTAGTAGATAGGCAAGTTGTATTTTTCTAGTGGACTTTATGGTACAAACAAGGGGGTTTCCATCTTCTTGTAGTTGTAATGTAGAGAAGGTAGATACTTTTTCAAATTGTAGTATTTTATGTCTATCAAATAGCAAGTCTATGTTGTTTTTTTGTGTTTAGAGGAAGAGAATTTAGTATATCAATACTTTGCATTTGCATGTTGACTTTCCTGATCAATGTTAATCTTTGAGTTATCTTTATTACCTCTTAATACAGTTTTGATACATGTAATTACTACCACAATTATCTATAGGTTTTGGGCTTTAGTTATTCATATATCTGGAAAGAACAATTCATTTTTATTTCTCCTTTTCCTCTATAATGTAATGATTGGGCAAACAAACTTGGTACCATTTGTTGTTTATTTCCATTCAATTAGTTAATGTCTTCGCATCTATATCATGTTTACCGATATATATTGTAAAACCTCTCTTTCTTTTAGGTTAAAAGCATTATCAATTGTAGTGTAGTTTATTCATTGTATATCTTACATGGGGAGTTGAACCCAATAGAATTCAAAGGAATTTTATCAATCTAATGATAATCTATCCACTTGTTAGTGCTGATTTAGTCTTCTTAACTAGAAACTTAGAGTTAATTTGTATGTATATTCTTGGAAGATAATCTGTTCACTAATAGATTTTTGGTGACTCTACTGGGGAACTGCAAATGAAGATTTAGTGTCTACTAATTATTTCCTCATTTTTTTTATTATCTCCATTTGCAAGAGATTGAAAATTCTATTGCAAAGATCATGCCAACTATAAAATTCATGAGAAGATCAAGGCCAACCCCTTATCTCCTAGAACTTTATTGAATGGATGATAAAGTGTTACGTGAATTTTTGGAGAGCTTTAAAGAAAGCATTTCATTGGCTATCAGGAATAATATAAGTATCAAAGATGATGCCTCATCTTGGCTACTATGAAAAAGCCTATGCATGAGATTTCACAAGTTGAAAGACTTCCAAGAGCTTAAGGAAAGAGTGTCTTAGTTGAAAAAACATTTGGAGGTGGATGAAGATAAAGCCCCAATTATATCTTCACATTTCATCTCATGCAATTATTTAGTCTTGAGTGAGAAAGGATTCCAAATAGCTGAGAACAGAGAAAGGGTAAGGACTAATGATGAAATATTGCCTCAAGTTTCTTCTTCACCTCATGTAGAAAGTTTCACAATTGAAAATCATGATGATCATCTTTTTCTTAAAGATTCCATTGATATGTTTTCTAATCATGCCTTATTAGAAGATAAATCTTTAAATGTCATGAAGGATTTTGAGAATAGTGACTCTTTGTATGCAAATGCTAAAAAAGGTCTTGTTATGGAATCATTTCACTTTGAAAATAATGTAGCAACAGGTCTTATTTTTAATGCTGATTTTTAAAATGGTTCCAAAATTCATCTTGAAAGGGATTCTATTATGACTAAATACTTGGCCAAAGGGCTGAATCAAGAAACAAAATCACAGCAACAGGATTTCTTACTTCAAGAAATATTATAGCCTCATGAAGATCAAACAAGGCTAGACAAAGACTTTCAAGTTGAAATTGAAAACCATGGCAGCAGTGACAATGAAGATAAAGAAGAGTTGTCAGTTAAAGGGGAAGAATCTCTGGTGACATCATCTTACTTCACCCCGCACAACCATTTCATTCTTGCTAGTCATGATGAAACTCAGGAAAACATGAATAAAGGTGCTCCTGAATCCTTTTCCTCTCCATGTTTTGAAAGTTTTAGATTTGGATGTGACGATAGTCATCTCATTTCAGAAGTTCCTATTTGTAATAAAAATTGAAAACAACATCCTGCCAGAATATCAACCTTTCACTTTTAATGAAATGGATGAAAATGATATTAGTCATCTTTCTTTGGAGATTCTTCTTTAAAAAAAGATTTAGAATAACCTATAGTTTGAAACTAAATCATACACTTTCATGGAAAATGAAGATGATTCCTTATGTTTAAAAATATGTGATCAGCTCATAGAAAGATCTGGTTGGTTTGACGATGAAGTTTTTAATGATGACAAGGTGAAACTGCAAGCTAAAACTCTATCTAAAGAAAAAGGTGTTGAAGTCAACACTCATTCCATAGATTATCTAGCTTAAACATGGAGAGGAATATTCCTTGATCAAGAAGAAGAAATCATAAGTGAGTTCTTATTATCTCTTTAGCTAGAAGACCTCTCTCAAGTTAGTCCACTTGATAATGATCTGATCCTTCATAGAAATGAGGTAAAGATACTTTTTGATGAAACTCCTCGAGCTAAATTTCTTCTTGAGAAAAAGAGGTATGAAGTTGACTTCCAACCTAGTGGTGACTCGATTGGTGTGTTGAAGGATACCCTTCTCCATGAGGTGGACATTATAGACAGATTGAGGATGCCCTTATTCAAGTATCCATTCAAATCAAGTTAAACATGAAACATTGGTAAGTGAATGTTCTTTTCTTTCCTTTGTATATGGTTTTTCTAATTTGGATTGTGGAAGTAGTGCTGCAAAATCTTATGGCATTTTGGTAAAGGAAAAAGAAGGAATGTATTGCATGCCTGATGAAAACTTGTTTCTTGAAAGAGATGAATAAATCACATACTCGAGGATTGATCCTACGTTGGATGAGGCATCTCTTTTCTTAAAAAATGATCATGATTCTAAAAGCCATATACAAAAGGTAACTCTTGAGGACAACATTTTCAAACATTGTGCACCATTTCTTGATGAGGTTTCTACCTATCATTTTTGTCAGTTTTAAATAAAATCTAATATAATGAATGTGGAAGATCAATTCTTGAGTGAAAAAGAATTCTATCATGAGTTATTGTTGTTCAGGAAAAAGTGTTGGGTCAAAATTTTCATGTGTGTTTTAAAGTTTGGTATTGTAGAAGTCATTAGTAAGGAATGGCTTAGAGCTACTCCATTGAGGTATGATTCACTAATGCAGAAAGGCTCCTACTTCTCCCAACCAGTAAATGGATTTATGTGATTCTTTTTCTTTCCTCTATTTCTTGTGGTGGGTTATTTTCCAACCTTTGTATATATCCTATAAATATTCTTTTGGTGTGTGTAGTGTTAGTCTGAATAATATGCAAGCTTCATGCTTGCTGGTAGTTTAGATTTTTTGGTTTGTTGGCTTTTCCCTACTCCCCTCCACCCTCTCTGCAAGAAACTCCTGATTTTCTCTTCTTGGTGACTCTACTTGCCTAATCGATAAGGCATTTGTCTTTTTCCCAAGATTACTAGAGTTCTCTATTTTTGTATCAAAATTAGTCCCACATTTAGAGCCCATGTTAGTGCCTATATAGACCCCCTCCTCAAAAGTTTCAAAATGTGAGCCTTTATCTTCTCAATACTTTCTTGAGACTTATACCTTATTTCACCTAAGGCCTTTAACCTATTTGAGCTAGGTTCAAAATGATTTGAAGTGGTCTAAAGTGGTTTAATTTGCATATAAATTTTCCAAGGTTCAAAGTTTTAGAGATTTGGAATTCAATTTGAAGGCACAATAGGTTTAATGATGCAAATTCAGCCCAGATAATCAAATTTAGTGTGTTGAGTTCATTATTTTGGATACTTTAAATAGTTAAAAATCCACAATGCTTTGAAGTCAAAATTTCCATTTCTACCAATGCTTGAAGGTATATATGAAGACATCACAATGCTTGGTCTCCAACATCAAGGGGCAGAAGCAGTTTATGTGATCATGTTGTCTTAATAATGAGATACCTATGCGAACTAACAATATTCATAACGTCTATGGACACTTTTAGAGATATTACATTTCACTATCGACAAAGCCAGTACATTTTTCACTTCATGGAGGAAGTTTAATATAAATTACAAGTGTTATTAAATCATGTATTTATTGTATGTACATACACCATAAAAGGTGAACAATGATATTCTTGATGAAATACACACTGAAGGTAGGGGTGTTCATCTGGCAAAGTCATGTGTTCATCTTGATATGGATAATATTTATACAACTTGTAGGTGTAGATTCTCCAATGATAGAAAAATAGTCATGTTTTAGGGGTCGTATCTCACACTTCAACCATTGGATTGTGCTCCATTTTATATATGTGTGAGTAATCCTCATTTTCTAACTTCTAACTAGAGAAATCTTCAAATTTTTTTGGGTGTGTGAGATACATATGATTGTTTGTACTACAATTGGATTAGCAATAACAATCACAAATGCAGATGACAAGAAAATCAGTCTCCGTGTGGGTGCCATAACACTCAGCGCCACTATTAGATTTTCCTAAAATTGAAATATGTTGGACATATCTTCGTTATCCAAATACTTCCTAGAGTGATCTTCCAAATTATTTTTAGTTTGCGAGATATAAATGACTATGTTTGGGTCTATCAAAACTATCCAGAATAGTCATAAAATGATGACAACATCGATAAATGCCACTTGTGGAAGAGTATGTGGGTGCATATTTTAATATGAAATATGATTATTAGTCTATTCATATTTCTAATGTTTGTAAAACATTAAAGCTAAAAAGGGGATTTGAAAGAGATATTTACGTGAGTTTCTGATAAACTTTATAAAAAGTAATATCAAAAATCAATTTTTAATAACTGATGAAGATCTCATCAAAAAAAAGATGGGGATACTTTTCAAGAATTGGTAGTTATAACTATGTAACAGTTTTGATATCCTTTATATTAGGAAAGAAACAACATAAATGGGGGTTCCACTCTTTCTTTTTGGGCAGAGATTGCAAAATTTGTGTTGTAGGGTAAATCCTGAGATGGTAGATAGATAAGTAGTAGATAGGCAAGTTGTATTTTTCCAGTGGTCTTTATGCTACAAAAAAGGGGGTTTCCATCTTCTTGTTATTGTAATGCAGAGAGGGTAGATACTTTTTTTATTTGTTGTCTTTTATGTGTATTAAATAACAAGTCTATGTTGTTTTGTTGTTTTTAAAGGAGGAGAATTTAGTATATCAATACTTTGCATTTGCATGATAACTTTTTGATCATTGTTAATTTTTGAGTTATCTTGATAAAATATAAATATAGTTTTAATACATGTAATTTTTGCCATGATTATTTGTAGGCTTTAGGCTTTAGTTATTTGTATATCTGGAAAGAAAAATTAATTTTTATTTCTATTGTTCTTCTGTAATGTAATGATTGGGAAAATGAACTTGGTGTCATTTTCTATTTATTTCCATTCAATTAATTAATCTCTTCATATCTATATTGTGTTTATTGATAGATGTTTGTAAACCTTTCTTTCTTTAAGGTTAAAAGCTTTATCAATTGTAGTGTCATCGTTTCATTATATATCTTACATAGGTAGCTGTATCTGATAGAATTTAGTGGAAAGTTATCAATCCAATGATAATCTATCCAACTATTAGTGCTGATTTAGTCTTCTTATCTAGGAATTTAGAGTTAATTTGTATGTATTTTCTTGGAAGACAATCTGTTCACTAACAATAATGAAGAAAACCTAAATAAACTAAACAATTAAGTGATAAAAAAAGGGAATTGAAAATGAGAAATACCTAAAAGAAAAAGAATTACTTTCAAAATAGGAGGAAATATTCACAAAATAAGAGATCTTTTGGAGAGAAAAATCAAGAGAAACATGGCTAGTAGAAGGGGATCATAATAAAAAAAATTTCCATCACAACACTATTATTAATTTAGAGCTAGAAATAAAATAAGAATGATTAAAAATCTAGAAGGTAACATTATCAAAAATCCAACAAATATAGTAGAAGTATTCACAAATTATTTCAAAAACATCTCAAACCATTATGACTGCTCTAACAGATTTTCTCAAGATAAGATGTTGGAATCTATACCAAAATTGGTTACTATAGAGAATAACACATTTCTCAACAAACCTCTAACCTAGAAGAGGTTAAGGCGACTCTTTTCAACCTAACTCCAAATAAATCAGTAGCGCCAAATGGCCTTCATGCTTTCTTCTATAAAAAAAGGTTGAAATGTTATTGGGTCAGATTGATAGAAAGCTATAGAAGCCTCTAGAAATGGTGGTTCAATACTAGCAAGGATCAACCATAGCTTCTTAACTCTCATACCCAATAAAGAAGAATTAGAAGTCCTTGGTGATTACAGACCTATAGCTCTCTGTAACATGATATATAAAATCCACTCAAAGGAATTAACTAGATGGCTTAAAGTTTTACTTCCGAAACTCATATCAAAAGAAAAAACATGTTTCTTATGTAAAAGATCTAGTTTAGATGGTATAATCATTAGTCAAGAAATGACACTTTCTGCAACAAAGAATAAAGAGTCAAGTATGTTTATGAAATTAGACATACAATATGGTGAATTGGAGATTCCTATGTAAAATATTAGAAGCCTTTGGTTTGTCTCACCAATAGATTAACTTTATTTTTAATTGTATATCAACTCCTAAAACATCACTCCTCATCAATGGAACCCTGAAAGGATACTTCAATATATCAAGAGGCATTAGACAAGGAGATCCATTGTCACCATTCTTGTTCATTATTATGGAAGATGTTTTCATGAGGTCAATTAAAAGATCACAGGAAGAAAATATAATCTAAGGCATTACAATCACTAATAACATTCCAAACATCACTCGTCAATAATTTGTTGATGATACAATTTTGTGAGGAGATAGCACTATGGAAGAAGCCCAAAACCTCAAATATATTATTCATAGATACATTTTAGCATCTTCTCAAAAATTAAATGTAGATAAGTTGGAGAATTTCTTTATTAACACTAATCCTAAACTAGAAAACCAAAGATGTAACATTATGGAATACAAAAAAGAATCATTTCCATGTAAATATCTAGGTATAGAATTAGAAAAAAGTACGAGACACAATAAAGGATGGTACAATATTCTATAAAGAATGGACAAGAAAATTGGAAGTTGGAAATGAAAATGGTTAATAAAAGAAGTCAAAGTAACAAAAATTAAAGCATTACTTTTAGCCCTTCCTAAATATCAATTATCTTGCATGTTGCTCACTAAAAAGGTGAATAAAAAGCTAGAAGAAAAGCTTAGAATTTTGTTCTAGAATATTATGGAAGAAAAAAAGAAAATGACAATAATAAAATGGGAAATTATTTTCAAACCTAAGGAGCTTGGGGATTTACGCATTAAAAATCTCAACTGGAAAAATGAAGCTTTAGGAGAAAAATTGGTATGGCAAATATACCAAGAACGGGAACAAAAATGGGCAAAAAATCTATACAAGAAGTACATAGACGAAGAAGATTCTATTTTCCTCTTTAGAATGTGCAATTTACCAAAAGGATAGAAAATTTGTAATTTTCTAATAAAATGTTGACATATGATTAGTAAATATATCACTTGCGACATAGGTAAGGGAGATGAAGCATTTTTTTAGGAGGATTCATGGGATGGTCTTCTCTCCCATGAATGATCTTCCCTCCCTAGATAGCTTAGGGATACTAGATATTGTAAAAAAAAATTGTGTAATGCATGGGGGACAAAAGTAAGAAACTATAAACACAAGGGTCTAAAAGAAAAGTGAGAAGACAAGTGGGTTTGGAAATCATTACAAAACATAGAATTGGACCTTGAAGAAATGAAGACTTTAGAGGATATTCTTTGAAAGAGAAAGGTTAATCATAAAGATAGAAGCTCAATAGACTCATATGGGGAGCATCCAAAGATGGAAGATGCAACATTAGAAAAGGATATAATCAAATAGTTTAGTCACAAAGATGGGAAGTGATTAATATACCCTTTAAACTCTACTAGGACTCAGGTTGCCTACCAAAAGCATGAATTTTCCTCTAGATAGCACTTCAAAATAGGATATTAACAGTAGATAGATCAAGGAAAATAGGTATATAGGGATTCTTGAAATCTTATTTATGTAAAGAAGAAAGTGAGTCAACTAAACATCTATTATTTCAATGTTCATATGCAAAGGAATGTTGGGAATGACTTTGAAAAATGTTTTACTAGACATCACCATAGTCAAGAAACCTAGAGAGACATTTGATAAGTTCTCCTAATGGTAGCTCATTTAATATATATGAAAAGATTTGGAACATTAGCCCATCAATTTTGATGTGGGAAATTTGGAAAGAAAGGAATAGGAGGATTTTTTGTGAGTCAAAAATGAATATAGCAACATTACTTAACAAAATGGAAGCAAGTATTATAGAAGTCATGAATACTCACCTAAGGAAAATAGTAAAAGAGGAAAGATTCTTCATAGAATGAGATGGTAAAATGAAAAGAAATTGGAGAATTCTTATCAATCCACCATTAGTATATAACAAGAGCAGTCAAGAAGCAAGAAAAAATTGCAAATGGGATCTGCCACTATAAGGATGGTCCAAATTGGACTTCAGTAGACCATCAAGGGGGAACCTCAAAAAATAAGGAATAGGATGTATCATTAATATAGATTCTAGAAAATGGATCACTAAAAGAGCCAAAATGATAGGGATTATTACAAATAATTTAGTAGAAATGGAATCCCTTTAAGAGGGACTACAATTGAGTATAATTTTAGGAATTAAGAAACTAATAATAGAAAGGGATTACTAATTTTTCTCAATGCCTTAAGAAAAATAAAGACATTGAATTCGATGTTGAATTCAAAATTAGAAGAAGTTCTTAAACTAAATGACATTATATAAGAAACTAGAATTCAACCTATATTTAGAGAAGGTAATCAAAAAGTATATTATTTGGCAAACAAAGGAGCAGATGATGAGGATATATTAAGATGTCAAACCCTATAAACTTTTGAACTTACATTATCCTTTATCATTAGTATATTTCTATCAATCATTCCTAGGAGTTTAATTAATAATCATTTCTAAAATGATAAAAGTAAGTGCCAATATTGATGGAAAAAGGTCATATTTGACTATGCATTTCAATCATAACATTTTTTGAGCTCCTCTATGTCCTTCTATCTTGAGGTTTTAAATAATCTGTTTTGTGTCTTTTATGACCACTTCCACTCAAAGTTTTTAGTTTTCTGTTTAGCTTTAGAGTTAGGATGTACTCCAACATTTGTATGTTTCATGCATTAGAGATCCATACTTCTTATTATATATGGTTACTCTCCCTTAGGCTATTTTAATGTATTCGCTGGGATCTATCGTAAGCTTCCTTTTTATCCATGGTTGCTTCCACCAATCCACATTTTATATTTTGGGATTTCATAAATTGTAGTATATTCATTAGATAGCACACATTAAGTGGTGAAAAATTCTATCTAACTTTATCAAGAAGAAAGAGTATATTTCTCACTATTCTAGAGGCTTCAAGTCTTTAGATATCTCATCCCACAAATTGGCTAGTAATTGAGTCTTGACCTTCGATCACTTCTTTTTATCTATGGCCAAATGTTAGTCAAAGAGCTCATGTCCTAAATTTAGTGATATTTTAGCCTTTTATTTTAATATTTGGTGTGTAACTAAATCTAAACCATTGACTATTCTTTCATCAATGGTCCTTATTCATTTCAAACCTTTGGTACCTAGTTTGAATGGTCAGATTAATGTAAGAGGATTATGGGCTACATGTCATAATTTGATGCATTTCAAGGCTTTAGGAAACTTAGTATCCAAAAAGTGGAGGGATGACCCAAAAATTGGACACCTGTCATCTTAGTGTTGTCGGCTTTTTTGTCTCCTATCTTTTATTCTTGCTTATTTTTCATATAGGTCCCACTATACAAGTGGCCCTATTGCTTTTTGCAATTGTATCTGGACCATCCACATGGCACGATCCACTTCATTCTAGGCTCATTTGTCTCTCACATCCAAAACTTGTAGGTAAGTTCTAAAAGTCCACCACTTTTCCTTCTCTCATTTCATCAAGCATCCTCTTTTGTGTTTCTTTTGTGCCCCATACAATACTTGGGTCCCACTATGCTAGCAGCCTTCTAGTCTTTCTCTCAGATTTTGCTCCTTCCACTTGGATTGATCTCAGGGGTTTCCCTAGGACTCTTGGATAGGAGACCAACATCAACTTTTCGAGAGTCTTTCCCAATTAATCTTCTTTACTTTGAGGATCTTTTTTATTGGTGACGTGTGTCACTCTTCTGGGAGCTTTTTTTTTTTTCCCTTTCAACTCCAAGGTTCCTTCGATTGGTGACATTTGTCACCTTTCCAAGAATTTTTCTCTTTTGTTCCCTTGGTAGTCTTGGAGCTTCATAATAGTAACATGTGTTACTATTTTAGGAACTCATCTTTTAGTAGGCTCTAGGTCCTTAATGTGTCTCGAGATGGTGACATGTATCACTATTTTGGGTGCTTGTCTCCAATGCTTCTCTATGGGTTTTAGGTGCCTTGGAATGTGTTTGTGTGACATATAGGTTCCCTTTAAGTATTTATTCTTCTTTATTTATTAATTTCATATCATGTAACGATTATTTTAGAGGAAAATGGTAGTAATAAACCATGGAACACATGTTGGTTTCTTTCATTTCTTTGGCTTTCATTCTTCTCATTAGCCCCATCAGTTTTTATTGTTCCTCTTGTTTATTTCTTAGCCTTGGCTCTATTTTTCTTTTGGTAGTATTGTTATTTCCCTACCTCTAGTTGCAAGGTTCCTTTAATGCTATGGTGATAGGTTTTCCTCTCTATATTTTTATCATTATGATTAACTTTTTATCAATACAGTGCTAGGTATCGCTATGATTTTCTGGCTAGTCCCTTAGTTATGTTTTAATCTTTATTCATATTAATAAAATAATTTTTTTTGGCACTAACTAATAACACCTAAATGGAAGCTAGTTGTGTTTTACCATATATATTTTAGCAAGTTCTTTCTCCAAATGTAACTCATTTGATGTAAGGAGTTTGGGATTCTAAGGTCCTCCTTGACTACACAATAAACAAAAGATGCAAGCATAAGATATATTGTAGAAGAGAACAAGTCAAATAATGTATAATTTTGGAAGAAAATATTTTATACATATCTATACTGGGGTATGCCCCTTTTACATTTGTATTTTCTATAGAACCTTGGTCTTAGGTATGACTGGAGGTTTTCTTACTCCATTCTTTCCTACTAGTGCCTATTTGAATAGAGAACTCTGTAACTTCTCATTTTCTTGTAGTAATATAATATACAAGGCCTTGACCAATTACCAATCAAAAAATAAAATTATATTAAATGTTAGAACTACAATTAACTATTAGGCAAATGCTAGCTACTCCTGGCACTTGTTAATAACATAATCATGTTATTGCTTCATTTTTAAAAGTAGGTGAGAGAAAGGAACTTTCAAAGTTTAAGACAAGCCGAAGGGAAAATTGTGAAAATAATATATTTCCAATCAAACATTATGTATTTATTGCAATTTTTCTAACACGTAATAAAATCTATTTCTATCATAAATGGAACAAACCACAACAATTATATAAATCCTAAAAAATAGTTACCAAATAATTAAATTAAAATCTATGTATTTATTACAATACTACCAAATATAATATAAACTTAATGAAAGATAATCTTCAAATTTGATTGAATTTTTTTTTATTCCCCTATAAAATATGTGAGAGATACCGCATAACATTAAGAAATAAAAATTAACCAAACAATGAAAGTTTAACTACTCATAGTGGAAATGTGAATTTATATATATCTTAAATTAGATCTACCATTTAAGATTAGAGGTTTATTTTTTTAATTTAAGCAAGAAATTTAGATATCCTTCATTACATTTATTATTTATGCTTCTTTTATGCACATCATGTGCTAAGGGTATTGATAGAAAAATAAAATTATATAATAAAAATAATAATTTTATTAGACATTTTGAAAAGATTACTTTCTTACAATACTGAAGTAAATAAATAAAAATAATCTTAATTTATTTCGAGCATCATGAATTGAAAATTAAATGAATGTGTGTGTGTGTGTGTGTGTGTGTGTGTGTGTGTGTTACCATTTCATAGATACAAAAAAAAAAAAAAATTAGATTAATTTTAGAAACATCACAAATTTAGAAAATACAAAAATATTTTATTAGTAACTATTTCTATTTCTGGGATGCAGATCAGCTACTGTGAGAATTGTCTAGTTTATTTTAGTTTGATTTTGGTTCCTGCTACTTTTCTTTTCCTTGATTTGTGACATATTCTTTCGCGGTTGTAAGATTTTTAACTCCTTATACCAAATTATTACAATAGTTCATTCCTTCGAATGATGAGAAGTAAACTTTCTACATGCACATTTTTTGCACGCTAGGGTTTCACCATGGCCATGGTGCTCGATGACATGCAGATTTGAGTCTCCTGAGGGGAGAGTCTAGCCCATGCAAGGAGTGGCTGAGATTTCAATGCATGTTCCATGGCAAGGAGTCTAGAGCAGGCATAGAGATGGAGATATTCATCAAAGTATGTATAATGAATAGTCACAAAGGAGGACTTCGATTAGTTTAAATTTAGAGTTACACGATTTATGCAGATAACTAAGTAGCAAGATGTAAGGAGTGAGATTTCATAGCAGAGGATGGCATGGGTTTAGTAGACGCAATAGAGGAGGTAGATTTACATAGGCTTGGATGAATCATTGAGGAGATAGGCTCCACTAACAGCCTCTATCAAATGCAGATTTTAATCAATTTAAGAGGAAAAAGATCTTTGACATTTGCAAAGATTCCCAAGCTTCAGGTTCTTCACCCGAATCATTGCCTTCTGAGCTAACTAATCGTCATTCATCCAAATCAATTCATGTAGAATGGCTGCCATCATTCATTTTGTCTCCTAATAATAGATCTATTACAAGACAAGGCACAGGAAAAGGCAAGTATGCAATCCAACAAAGTAGAAAGGGTTGGATTCTTCTAGGATGCCATGGCACAGATCTAAGGTTATAGGTAATTTTTCTTCCTTTAAGGGAAACTGACATAGTCATGAGCACGATCAATATTATCCAAAATGTAGCTTGGGAAATGATCACAGATTTGAATAGAGAAAGAAGGAAGCTAGATTAGATCATAGCAATGCTTCCCCCATGAAGCCTTCATATCCATCTATAATCTTTCCAGATCATTACCTTGAGGTGCATATTTATCTCCTTAAAGACACTGCATTAATAGGTATGTTTGGCCCTAACCTACTACCATTATCCATTATTTTGGATTGGGCTAGATCTATCTGGCAGGGAGTGAAGGAAGTTTTTTTCATTGATTCACAATGCAATTACTTTATAGTTTTGTTTGATTCAAAGCCATCTAGGGATTCTGTGCATAAATATAAGGGTTGGTTTTGTAAAGGGAAAAGTTTATTCACCATTTCATGGACACCAAATTTAAAACCTAATGATGCTCTACCCCAATTCATGCCATTTTGGATTTGCCTACCTACTTTACCATTGAAGTACAAGGATCCCAACATTATTGAAATTATAGCTAATTAGATTAGAATTTATATCAAGAATGATTTGATCCCCTATGAAAATATTCAGAGAGATGTTCAATTTTGGTTGTTAATTAACATGTCTAAGCCCAAACCAACAGGTTTCATGATCAGATCCAAGTGGGGTGCCTTGAATCAGCTCATTGTGGTTTAAAGTCCAAAGATTGTTGACACATTTTCAACTATTTTGGGTCACTTTACATCATACTATTTTCAAGATCAAATTACAAATGTAGACATATGATGTGATCACTCCACAAATCCCTTAAAATGTGCATGGGTCAATGCAAAACTCTTCCAAGCATATTCATAGAATCCAGTGGCTTCCAATTAGGTTCTTCTTAGTCAGGCTATGGTTCCTTTTCAACAAGATTTTGTTCACACTAATGACTTTAATTTCTTAATTCAAGACTTGGAATTATTGTACTTCTTCTAGAATTATTGGAGGAATGATATAAATATGAGCATGAGCTCTAAGTCTACATTACTATTGATGGGTTCAAACGATTCAGAACCTGATGAAATCCCTGATCTACTGCTGGACATGATAGTGCATGATCTCAGCTATCATAAAAAGCCTATGAATTTATCACCCATTATCAGTGATATAAAAGGTAATAAGATCCCCCAACATCAACTTTTTAAAATAGCCACAACTCTCTCAACAACTTTTGCATCTAATTTGATTCATGAAATTGCAACTGAGGAAGGAGTTTCTATAATGGAAATTATTCACCCAGATGACATAATTTCTATTAATCAATCTAATTGTCCAAATGGGACTCAACTAGTAAATGTGTAAAATCCCCTAGGTCTCAATGAAGTACAAGAAGGAACAACTAATTCCTTATATCCAAAATCATTCAATAATTGTCAGATGAATGCTCTCATCTAACCTAAATTGTTAGCATCTACTAATCTTGAAGTAGCCCATCACTTGAATGATATAAATAAATTGGAGCTTCCTTTAGATTATTTTCAGATCAATGATCTTGTAGAATCTCAAATGAGGACAGCTAATCTATTTGAAGAAGGCCACATTTTGAATGAATTAAATGATGCAAATGTGATGAATCTAACTGGTCAAGAATTAGAAAGTACTCAACAAAATGAAAATAACACAGATGGAGGGTATTTCAAATGACTTCTCAAATCATTTGTCATTAGGTCAATCCCCTATTGCTATCACCACAGTGATGAAGACTCCAAAAAAGAGAGGTAGAAAGCCAAAATTTGCAAAGGTGTTATTGGAAGTGGATGTTGGTATTCAATCCACACTTGATGATAAGTTTTCATTAGTCAAAAGATTGACAAGGAGAATGAGAGGTTCTCCTTGTCAGCAATGAAAATCATTACGTGGAATGTCAGAGGTATCAATGCCTCTGACAAAAGATGTAGGATCAAGCAGTTGTTAGATTCTACAAAAGGAGATATTATTCTTCTTCAAGAAACTAAATTATGAAAACAAGTTTTTGATAAGACATTGGCTAAATGGACTAATTGGCTTTCAGTTCATGTAGAGGGGCATGGGGCCTCTGGGGTTTAGCAATTTTATGGAATGCTAAAAGTATTCATGGTATTCTTATTGGGCAAGATTCCAATTGGCAGTTGCTGAAAGCTAAACACTTTGATTTGAAATTCCTTATCTTCAACATATATGGTCCCACATCTACAAATGATAAGAGGAACCTTTGGGCTGTACTAACGAATTTTATCCAGCAAGAAAGCTAAATGAATTTTATATTGGGTGGCAATTTCAATGCATTACTATCAATGTTTGAAAAGAAAGGGGGAATTTGTCCACCCATTAGAACCATCCAAGATTTTTCTTCATTTGTAGAAGATAATAACTTTAGTGACATTTTTCCTAACAATGGATTATACACATGGACTAATTGACATATTGGTTTTTTAGAAATTTCTAAGAGACTGGATAGGTTATTGTTTTCACAATCATGGAAGCTATTGAGTTTTAGTTTTAAATTTGAAATCTTACCTTTTGTTGTATCAGTTCATTTTCCAGTCCAGTTATTGATATCAAAGAACAACATATCGCAATGTCTTAATCGGGCTATTGCTTTTAAGTTTGAACACATGTGGTTCAGGCATCCTAATTTTATTATTCTTTTAAAACATTGGTGGATAAATGCTCCAACCTTTAGGGATCCTAAGATGCTTCAGTTCTCTAAAAAGCTTTGTTACTTGAAAGGGATGATCAAGAAGTGGAATGTGAAGGTTTTTAAAAATGTGTTCAAGCAAAAACAAGATGTCTCAGAAAAACTTGAGAAGGTGAATTCAGTCATCATTCAAAAAGGTCTTAGTCCAGATTTATATCATGAGCAAAAATCCTTGAAAGAAGAATGGGAGGAGCTTTGCAAAAGGGAGGAGATTTATTGCAGACAAAAGTCTCATGAACTATGATTAAGAGATGGTGATAAGAACACAAATTTTTTTCATGAAACTACTAGAGTTAAAAGGGCAGTTAACACTATTTTTTCAACTAAGCACTCAGAATCTGGTCATCTTATAGAAGATGACAATGGTATTAAGGAGAAAGGTGTTTGCTTTTCTTCAAATCTCTTGGCTCCCCCTCATCTGGATCCTATTGACGACAATTTTATTAATGATTTTATTAGTTGTATTCCCCCTCTTATTACAACAAATCATAATAGGATGTTGCTTGCCCCTTTCACATTGGAAGAAATTAAAAAATTGGTATCTTCTTGCCCACCTAACAAAGCCCCAGGCCCTGATGGATTTACAGCTCTTTTTTATCAAAATTTTTGGGATTTTATTGGTTTTGATTTATTAGCAGTGGTTGAAGAGTTGAGAAGGAATACCAAGATGATCAAGAGCTTCAATTCAACTAACATTGCTATTATTCCAAAAGTTAAGCAGCCGGCCTCTTTTGCTAACTTTAGGCCTATCTCTTTATGCAACATGATTTATAAATTGATTACTAAAGCTATATACATGAGGTTGCAGCAATTTATTCCTCATATCATTTCCTTAGATCAAGGTGGTTTCATGCTAGGAAGAGAAACATGGGAAGGCATTGTTGTTGCACATGAGACTCTTCATTCTATCAATTCTCATCAGTTGCCTAGTTTTGTGATCAAGCTTGACATGATGAAGGCCTATGATATTGTAAGATGGTAATTCCTCTTTAAAGTTATTTCCAAATTTGGTTTTTCAGATAAGTGGTGCAGATGGATCAAAAATTGTATTTCTGGTGCCTGGTTTTTAGTATTTATTAATGGAGAGTCAATTGGTTTTTTCCCCTCTTCTCAAGGGATTCATCAGGTGATCCACTATCTCCAATTTTATTTATTCTTATGGCTGATGCTTTCAGCAGATTCATCAATAGATCTTCACAATTGGGCTTATGACAAGGAATTTTGATTCATCGTACATCTATCACAGTTACCCATTCCCTATTTGTTGATGATACTCTTCTTTTTGGTATGTCAAATGTAAAGGAAGCTAACCATATTAAATATTCCTTGGACCTATATTCAGAAGTTTCTAGTTAGAGAATCAATTCCAACAAATCAAAAAAAATCATTTTCAACACTAATGATGCAGTAGGTCAAAGGATTTCTTCAACTTTGGGTTTCCCAATGGATCATCTCCCATTCGTTTATCTTGGAATTCATTTTTTTATGGGAACAAACAAGACAACTTTTTGGCTTCCCATCATTGACAGAATTAGGGCTAGGATCTCTACTTGGAAAGCTTTTGGGGGAAAGCTTGTGTGGCAAATGTATACAAAATCTCATGCAAAATGGTGTTCAATCATGGAAGAAAAATACTTAGATTCTCCAAGGCCTTCCAAATTTTTTACTATGTCTAATCCTCCTTTAGGTTAAGTCATATGGAACTTTATTATGTCTTCAAAGGATATTGTTTGTAATTATGTTACTTGGGAAATTCATAGTGGAGAGAAAGTAAAGTTTTGGGAAGACTCATGGAATGGATTTCCCCCTCTATATAGACAAGAAAAGTTGGATGAAGCAAGCCAAGTCCTAAAAGCTGAGTGGGGCTCCTCTTTTTGGGACTATGTTTTGGCTATTGAAATTCATTCAAGAAGGGTTCTCTGGAAAGAACCTCCAACACATCTTCTTAGTCAGCCAAGTCTCCTTTCCTTGAGGGACTCTCTTATTGAAAAAAATGTTTTTCTTTCTAATAGGGAAGATATAGTTATATGGGACCCAACCAAAGGTGGTGATTATTCAATCAAGGAAGGTTATTATGGTCTACGAAAAACATATAATTCAAGCAAGAAGTGTAGAGCTTTTTCCTTTTGTTGGAACTCCACTGTGTTTCCCAAGGCTAGATGTTTTTCTTGGCTAGCCCTTAGAAAAAGAATACTCACTAGTGAATGGTTGTCTAGGCTAGGTATTGCTGAATCTTTTATTTGCAAATTATAAAACAAGGAGCTAGAATCTATAGATCACCTCCTTCTCCATTGTCCCTTTGCTTATCAGTGTAGGGTTTTTGTGAACAAGCTTCAAATGTCTTTACCTCTACCAAATATGCTTTGGGACCTATTTCAATCTTGGCCACTTTTGTTCTCAAGATCTCTATTTGCTAGTATTTGGAAGTGCATCCCAGTTGCTGTGGTGTGGGCCATCTGGTGGAAATGTAACAAGATCATTTTTTGTAAAGAAAAATCAAACCTAGAATCTGTTCTAGATGGGATTGAGAATGCAATTTTAGTAAGAGTAAATAAAAATATATTCAATTGTATGAATAATATTTTAGTATCTTCTTGGGATTATCTTCTTATAAAACTATGGAAACAAATTAAGTTACCTCCAGGTTTCTTTGCAAACTGGAATTCTAATCATCAATTTGATCGACTTCATGTAAAATGGTCTCCTCCCTCTAGAAATTTTCTAAAGTTAAATTTTGATGGTTGCTCTTGTGGGAACCCTGGTAAGTCAAGATTGGGTGCTTGTATTAGGAATTAGCAAGGTGAAGTAGTTGCAATGAAATATTTTTTACCAGTTGGTACTAGCAACCTTGTAGAAGCTTAAGCCCTATTGGCAGGTCTAATTTTGGCAAAGAGGTGTAATGTTTCCACCATCCATATTGAAGGTGGTTCTCAGGTAATTATAAACTCTTGTCTCTCATGATCTTCTCATACCTGGAAACTAACCTATATCCTTCAACAATGCTAGGATTTAATTGATTCTTTTCAAGCTACTTGTTTCTCTCACACTCTAAGGGAGGGCAATAAACTAGCTAATTGTCTAGCTAATATTGGTTGTGAAGGCTCTCTATTTGAATCTTACCATTCAGAGGTTACTTTTTTGAAATTCCCATGCTTAATAGAGTGCCATATTTGGGACACAAAGAAGATGAATGAAGTTTAATAGAAACTAGTACTATAATTGATTGACACATGGCTATTAGTTTGCACATTCTTTGTGCATGAGGATTCATCTTTTTTCTAAAAATGGAAAGTACAGAGTTGGCCTTCATGGTTCATCTCCTAGAAGTTGATTTGGATGGTATTTTTTGGTTCATAAATGCTCCAATTAGACAGGAGGTTCAATGATCTCTTGATTTTAGTTAAATCTTTTAGAAGGAGAGGTTCATTGGCATAATTGGACCCTAATCATTGTTGAGTATTGATATATATCATATTTTGGGAAATCTTGCTTAGTGCAGAGAAATTTTATTTTATTGTAGGTATGCTTGGTATGACATATCAGCTTTTAACACTTTTGTACTTTGGCAATGATTCAGAGTTTTCTTGCTAGTTCTTTCTCTGATGAGCCCTTGAACTAGTTTATTAATAAATATATTATATAAGTGCTATATCACTTTTTGATTAAAAAAAAAAAAAACTATTTCTATTTCTAATTTATGAAAACACATTTTTCTAGACCTTATGTTGTAGAATACAATAGAATATTCTATTAATGAAGTGATCATTTCCCATCTAATAATAATATCTATAATCTATTTCTTGCTAACATCTGCAAATAAGTGGAAATTTTCAAAAATAGGAAATTTTCAATATCATGAAAAAAATCAGAAAATCAAAAATTGAGAAAGTCTTACAACTTTTACATCAAAATATTAAATTATGAAAAACTAATAAGATTAATTAATAAATAATTTTAAAATAATATTTATATCAAATTAGGTTATTGAATTATTGACATCATTGAAATTTTCATAGGAAAGCTATTATCATTTATTACTTTTTTGAATCATTGGAAGTAATTATGACGTCAAATGTTTCACTTACAATTAATATTAATCAATTTACACTATCTTATTCACAATTCATGTTGTCAATTTAATGTGATCTTACAATAAAGTAAAGGAAAATGATATAACTAAAGTATTATCTATGATCATTTTATTGATCCTAAAAGTAATTTACTTCTTGTATAGTCTTTGTAATAGATTTGTAATTAATTAGTGCAATCATATTGAAATAAAACATAATTTTTGGTATAGGTAGTGGACAAACTATAATAATTCTCCATATAATATCTATGAGGTGTCACTCTAATTTTTAAGAAAACTTGCGGATGAAATTTTCCATAAAAAAAATTTATTTCGTAAAATTAAGAAGTTTCAAGGTATAAGTGAAGGGTTTGCTCAATATATACTAGAGCCTTATCAAATAGAAAATGTTCAATGAAAATAACTCTCACAAATATCTATAGATCTTGTGATAATGCAATTATCCAATAGGTAATAAAGAGATGAAAAATATCCATATCATTTCTGGTCTATTGGCACCCTTATACAATATGGCATATAGATGTCCTAGCCTTGTGGTTTAGAAGATAATTGAGAAAAAAAAATACCAGTGAGTTCTAGTGCTCCTTAATTCAACTTACACCTATATTATATCTAATATGATCTTTAATGGATGAGAGCATGATCTGTAGAGTACATAGGGAGGTTTTGTCCCATAATTACATTCATTTTTTTTGTAGAAATATTAGGACAATAGAGGACAATTAAACAATATAATACCATGAGGTAGATAGTGTACTGATCAAATATACATAATTTCTTTAGTAATTGTATAAAATTATTTTTAGAAAGAATAAAATTATTATATTTTATACCTCATTTTTAAAGCTATATGAAAGATAAGATTGTTATAGTAGAAAACTATAATTTATTTATATATTATAAATTGTAAAAATATTATCCAAACTAATTATATAATTAATTTTTTAACATCATGTCTTACACCATTGATCATCTCATCAACATCTGCTGACATGCCTATCAATAATATGAGCTACGATAATTGATTCACTTATGTACATTATAATATGTTATAAATTTATAGTCTTTAGAATATAATATTTTGATTAATTCAATTGAGAAAGGGTTTGAATTTGTCATGCGCCTACAAATTTTATCAATCCCCTACAAATTTTAAAAGCCAAAAATTAAAAAGATGATCTTCCTAAAACCCAAGATGAAATAGTGCTTATTTTGAATGACTCCAAGAAGAGTTATCCTTTGACTATGGAGACTAATTAGATCTCAGAAAATTCATTTCATTTTTTAACCCACATTATCTAAGGTCCACCATGTACTCACCGTCCCCCACTATGGATTTAAGCTACCCAAGAGACCTTCAAATGTCTAGCTAGGAAACCCTAGCCTTTCCTAGTCTCAATAAAAGATGATGGTATCATTGATATGGATTGTCTTACCCTATATTCAATAGAGATAGACTATTGTTACAATAAGTTTAAAGTGCTAGCTAGGTGGCTTCTTCTACAGATGCACATTGCATCTAGGAAGATCAATAGGCTAGAAGATATTACAAAGGAAAAGTAAAAATTAGTGGACTAGATGTCATTTTGGTAGGGATTTTGGTGATAAGCCTCAAAGTTGGGAACATTTGGAGGAGGAGGTAGAGTGCATCAAGAGAAAAGTACTTTCAAAAAATTAGAGAGATGAAATGCTAAAAGCTATGGTGCCGATAAAGAAAACTCAATATGATCTTAGGTAAAAAAGTACCCATTTGATCTCCTAGAATAATTTGGTTTGGGCAAAATTGGAGAAGGAAATTAGTAACCTATATGCCTAAGTGGAGAAGAAATATGTAAAGAGGAAGTGAAAGGAGGAGATTCCAAAAAAGAAGAAGGTATTGTTGAGGCCTCTTAGGGGCATAGGGAGAGGAGACCTTTCTATACCCCCAAGTTCTCCTTACTAGATCAGCTCAAAGAGCTACAAATGTGATGGGTTGGGTCATATTCTA
This sequence comes from Cupressus sempervirens, assembly GCA_028749045.1. Lineage (NCBI taxonomy): Eukaryota > Viridiplantae > Streptophyta > Pinopsida > Cupressales > Cupressaceae > Cupressus > Cupressus sempervirens. Next base: position 843,441,145 of record CM053785.1, on the reverse strand, counting down.
TTTCCTTTGGGTGGCTTGTGATGGGCTCTTGTTGTGAGTCAATTCATGATGTTGTTGGTTGTTGGTTCAAAGTGATGTGGTTTTTTTAGTTGTTGGGTTCAGTCCAACAAATGGTTTCTATTTTTTGTGTTTTAGGTTCTTGGTGGTAGTATCTTGGTCCTATTGTTTGGACCTTTCTCTCAGTGGTGGCTTGCTTTTGTTGTGTTCCCAACCTAGTTTCTTATTTTAAGTTTTAGTTTTTTCTTGGTTTATCTATTTAAAACTAATTTCGTTCTATCTAGCAGGCATCACTTCTTCTGACCTTATTTCTCATGTATATGGCCTTAATATTATTTTTCTATAATGGGTTTGGCACCTTCTTGCTTTACTTAATCAGAACAAAAAGTAATATATTTTAGAATGAATAAGTCATATTTTAATCCCAATTAACCTACTTGAGGATATCTTGAAAATATCTATTTTGATATTTTTATAGAACTAAGTCTCTAGAAGGGCCCTCTTTCACTAGGTAAAGAGCAACCTACATATTTTCCTTGCACTTTCTTCTTTTGGACTTTCAATATTCTAATTCCTCCTTGAGGGTATTCAAGGAAAAAAAAATTCCATCACCTAATCACTAAAGTGGATGACATATTTCACCTTTTTGTTAAGTTTATTCTGGTTGGCTTTGATATTGGTTAGAGTTTGAATCATATATTTTTTACTTTATCAAAGGAAATCAAGTCCTTTGGTTCATGAACTTGTTTAATAATTTTCCAATTATCCAATTTTTCATCTAGGTCATTAGAAACATTATGAATATTTTGATTTACAATAGTATGGTATCAATCCCCATCTTTGGCCTATTCTTTCACAATCTCCTCAATCTTGTTAATTTTCTATATGGAACTATGTCACTAATTAATTAGCCACTTTATTATCAAATTTTGTTGGTTTTAGAGAATGCATAATTTCAAAAACTATATCCAAATTACTTTTAGAATTTTTAGAATAACTAAGAGGGGGGTGAATCAGTTACTCAATGTCCATTAGTAACAATTGAAAATTCAAACAATAAAACACTTTTATATTATGCTTATACTATAGCTCAGGTCTCTGCTGTAATTAGAATAACAATGTTAACTAGTAGTTCATTGTCCTAATATAAAAGACTAGAAGAATGTAAACATTTAAAATGTTAAAAACCATAAAAATAGTCAACACAAGTTTAACACTAGGATTTAATGTGGAAACCCAATTTGGGAAAAGCCACTAGCAATATGTCACCACTTTTTCATTCTTCTAAAGTGAGCCTTGCTAGGAGCCAATGTTTTTAAAGGTTACAATACACACTGTTAAATGTGACCTAGTTAAAAGATTTCATCACGCTATTAGAAGTGGTATTGTAAAAGGACTTTAGAAAATTCCATTAGAATGTCACCTAGTTAGAGGATTTATATAGACTATAAAGTCCTTCAATGACTATTATGTCCACCTTGGTTAAAAGGATTTCAATACAAAATGTTTACAATGATTAGAAAGAAAATAGTAGGGTTTGATATGTATGAGTTCAACTCACTTTTGTAGTTACTGATCTTTGTTAAGTTCATGTGCTGATTCCTTAAGAATCCTTCCTTGTCACTTTTGCCCTTGATTTTCCTAGAAACACTTCAAGCAATCACCCTTCTCTTCACAAAAAAATTAAGCTTTCAGGTTAGATTTTCTTATCAAACTCATCAACTTTGTTCCATATCACCAAAAATCATTCAAACACTCATAGCTTCTCTTCTCTCTTCTCTTCTTCGCATCTCTATCTCACTCTAAACTTCAATTTTGTGACTCCTTAAATAGGTAATTTTGGACTTTTTTCATTTCTCACAATCACCATAGATCTTAGGGTTTGCAATTTGCTTCATCAAATTCATTGTATTTTTTCATCTCCTTCTCTGCTAGAAACTTCTCATCAAATTTTTTCATTAGGTCTTTTACCTAATCCTCTCCTTGAATTAAATGATCCAATACATCAATCCTTATCTTCAACATAATTTCCAGATCCCAAGAAGTCAACTAAGTTGGTTGAAAAGAATGATTTCTCATACACATTCAAAATATTTTCACTTGTTCAACACTAGGTTCCTTGCTTCACACTTACACATTTTACTTGGTCAATATTGATGCTCAATCAACACTAAGTTTTACTTGGCTTGTACTAGCACTTATCTGTAGTGCCACTATAATCTCTTAGCATGAACTTCAAGTTTTTTAATGTTTTGTTGTATTCCTTAGTCAAGCTTACATAATTCATCAGTTTCTTCTTGTGTCTTCATAATGTAAACAATCAAATTATCTGGTCAAATTCTAACTAATAAATGTCCATTTTAGCTTCCTTTTCATAACTCAAACCTTCTTCTAGGTACTTTCTCTATGAGAAAATCAAATAGGTATGATGTTTAGATTATATAGCAACATGTCTCATCAGTAGATTTGACATTAATGACAACATAACAATTATTTCAATTGTAGTTTCCAATAATCTCCCTCTTTGGAATTGATGGAAACACCTCAAATACTCATATATATTATTTTTTGAATACAATCTCCATCTTTGTTACCATGCAATCCAAGAAAAAAAATCACTTCCATGGGTAACCAATATCCTTAGTTTCATTTTGATTCTCATCCATGAAATTTTAGAAACTCCCTCTAAGTTCTGAATTCAAACTCCCTCTTACATCTTGGATACAATTTCTTTTATATATTTCTCATCCATCTTGCATACATACTCTCCATTTTTATCATTTTTATACATACTCTCCCTCTTTGACAATAATGCCAAAGACATTATCTATTTTGGCTTTATTTTCTTCATACATCTTGATTATGTAGATAATTACATGTCTAGGTTGAATACTTAACATTCCATCTATATATGACTAATCTATTATTATGTTCTTCTTATCTACTTTGCTTTCCTACCTTAGGCACTTCTTAAAGTAGAATTGTCTACATCAATGTGTAAGATATTCTAATTAGCACATTTGATGCATAGCACGATCTTTCCTTAAGTTGTTTTGCTTACAGGAATCACCCCCAATTTACCTCTAAGATATTCATCAACATCTTTAGGTAAGGCTTTAGTGAATATGATAGAAATTTATTCTTTCATGTGTAAAAATTCAAACTTCAGTTCTTTGTCTTGAACTAGTTCTCTCAAGTAATGATACTTGATAGCAATGTGCTTTATTGTTCTGCGCATCATCAGATTCTTTGATATATTCATAGCACTTTGTTATCATAAGAGATAACTATTGGATCTATAAGTTCTTCATTCATTCCTTTCAATAATTTTTTAATCCACATGATCTTTGAATAGTTCACTACAACTATCCCATAATCAACTTCAGTTGTTGATTGTGAAATATAGTTTTATTCCTTGCTTGTCCATTACACCAATCGCTTTCCTAGAAAGAATGTACCTCCACTAGTACTTTTTCTATCATCAATATTTCCTGCCAAATCAAAGTCAGTGAATACCTTTAGTTCAAATCAAACACTTTTTTTAAATACTATTCATAGTCTTCTGTACCTTTTAGATATCTCAATATCCTTTTCACAACCATCATATATGGTTCTCCTTAGGATTTTTTGTAAATCTAGAAACTATACCAGCAACTAATACAATATCAAGTATACTATTTCCAAAATATTACTACTTTTCAATCATTGATCTATATATTATTTGGTCCACATTAGTAGATTCATCATTTTTAGTTAACTTATGTCATGAAGACATAGATTTTCTCACTAGTCTTGATTCTTCCTTTCCAAAAGTCTTTAGTATTTCCTCGATATATTTGGACAAAGTAATAAAAATACCAAACTCCATTTGATATACTTGCAAACTAACAAAGAATTTGATTTCTAAAAAATTGACATTTCAAATTATTTCTTCATTTTATCATCAAATGATTTGCATAATGCTTCTTTTCCAACAAATATAATGTTGTCAAGAAAAGTTTCAGATAGTAGTACTATTGGATACAATCATTCAATTGTATGTTTTCTTTGATGTTACACAAATGTCAAGCATATATTGAGCAAGTAGCATATGTCAAGCTCACTCAGGCATCAAAGGAAGTTTCAGTGTATGATGAGTGTTTCAATGTTAATCAAGTTTAGTTTCAATGTTAACCAAGCTCACTCAGCTACCGAAGGGAGTTTACAGGAAGATAGTATCTACCAAGATCACTTGATTACTAAAAAAAGGTTGGTATAGAATAAGTGTTAACTAAGCTCACTCAGCTACCAAACGAAGTCTAAAGGAAAATCATTTTTGAGTTAGTGTTGACCGAGTTGGATAAGCTATCAAAGGATTTTCCTATATCAGTTTTTTTGGTTAGTTCTATCCAACTCATGGGATGAATTTTATTTATTTGAAATTGTATTCAATATGACTTGAAAAGGAAAAATATGTAAGTATAAGGTCAAGTTGAGGATTGAACTGAAAAATGAGTAGAAGAAGCATGAGATTGAAAAGATAAATCGAAGAAGTGAATTAGGAGTTGACTAAGCTACAAAGAAAATTTTGATCAAGGAGGATCAAGTATTCAAGCCAGAATAGAGATATGAAATCAGTGAATATAGTTGCATTAGCAATCAAGTCATATCATTGTTACTCTCTAATAATTTTAGTAGTGAGTCAAATCTCCTAATAGAGTTAACTTAATAGCTATTTGCCAAATTCTCTAACAAGGTGGCATTTCTAGATTGAAGTGTTTAAAGACCTCTAGCAAGGCCACTCCTAATAGGATGAACTAAATCCTTTAATAGGGTCACAACTAACATTATTTTTTGTATCATTTAATAGGGTTGGCTCCTTATAACAAGGCTCACTTGAAAAGAGCAAAATATAGTAACTAGTTGCAATTGGTCATTTTTCCCAAATTGGGTTTCCAGAAATTCTTCAAATTGTTCAATGTACACTTCTTCCTCAAGTATACCATTGAAAAATACAGATTATACATTCATGTAATAAGCCTTAAATTTTTTGTAGGTTGAGTGTGCAAGAAAAGTTTTGACTCCTTCTAGTCTTTATATAGGAGTACAATTTTTTACATAGTCAACTCTTTTTGCTTGATTATATCCTCTGTGTACCAATATAGCTTTATTACGTATAACTTGACTAGTGCAAGAGCACCTAGGATCTAGGCTAGGGTCCTAACAATTTTAGTTTGTAGATAGTTATATCCAGCCATTAGGGAATAAGGGCTATGTGTAAAGCCCCATTTTTTTTTTTTTATGAGTAATGGTTAGATTAGTGGGTGTGAAGGAGCTAAGGTTCTACTTAGACTCCTAGTTTCTTGGTTTTCTTAAATAGGCTTACATAGTGCATGGGTTCACATAGGGTTGAAAAAAATTCCAAAATTGGGAAAAATCATGTTATTATTCCATTTTGAGTCATATAGGACTCTTGTGCCAAGTATTGGGTTCATAAGTGATCATAATCACAAAGTTGCAAAAGTTGCATTTTGACAACTTTGCAAATTTGTCTTAAAACTAAACAAATTGATTGCTTTTAGTTATTGGGTCTATATAGGTGATGGAAACATGTTAAAAATACCTATAAATGGACATGACACACCCAAGATAAGGGTTGGTGTACTTATTGTATCAATTTCAAGTTTTGAAGGAGCAAGCTTTGAGCATTGTAACACAGAGTCTTAGGACTTGGTCATTGAATCCAATATGAATGGATTGAAATAATCAATTTTTATTCATGGATGGTTAGTATATTTATTTTTTCTATTCCAGTATTGATTTTAAGGTTTTGAGTGCTTTCTAGATATGGTTTTGAAAATCCTTTTTTTTTGTCAATTCTCTGTCTAGCTTTGGGATAATGTAGAAAGAATGGCTCTTTCTTGAGTTACAATAGTCAAATCATAATGGCCCTTTGGAATAAAAAATATAACCTTGTAAATATTTTAAATATGCAATTAGTAGTGCAGAAGTGATTTTTGTTAAATTTACATTCAAGCACTAGGCAAGTTTTCTATACCTGGCTAGGTGCTTCATGTTGTTATAGTGATTGGAAGCTGAGGAACTAAATTGCTTTATGTCATTCCATGAGTTGGAGTTGAAGAAAAAGGTAAGAAAAAGCCTTGTTTCAGGTTGGATGAAAGGGTGAATTGATGTAGTATGACTTTGAAGACCTTCATATATCTAATGTTGTAAGCAAACCCTTAGAAACCCTTAAAAGTAGGGTATTTTTCCAAGAAGGTGTGTAGAGAGATTGGAGCCCTAAAACCTAAAAAATTTGAAGGATATCTTAAAAGGGTATTTAGATTATAAGTTATGTTTTGGGGTAATTTGTAAGTTTTCTTAGTTATTGGAGAAAAATCTAGATAGTGGTCCTAATTAGGGCTCTAGGGCTACTAGGATTAGAAGGAGAATTGGTCTGCTTGGTAAAGTGGGTTTGTGGGACAAGGCCCTAAACCACTCAAATACCCTAAATATAATGTGTAGAAGAAAAATTGGAGGTGCAGGATTTCCTACTTGGTGAATGCCCCTTTTGTTGCAAATATGACAAGAAGTTCCTAGAAGGAATACTAGGCAAGAGTGGGAGAGTGAAAGTGACATAACAAGTTTACAAATTAGGTCCATTGAGAGAGTATCCTCTTGGGAATAGGGACATGATATAGCCCTATAGGATTAGGATAAGCCTTGGAAGGTTTAGTAGGAAATCTTAACCTATTTTGTGGACCTAGTTACATCAAATTGGTATCAGAGCAAGAAAGATTTTGAATAGGCATTGTATATGTCTGAATTAGTGGGTGAGAGAACCATGGTGACTAATGTTGAACTGGCTAAAGAGGTCACAAGGAAGAAGGAAAGAAATAGGATTCTTGACAAAGTTTTAGAAGACATGAAGAACAAATTGGATGAAGTTGTGGAGATGACTGATAAGGTGAAAGAAAAGCTAGATATAGATGAGAATAAAGGAAAAGAAGTGGATGAAGAAGATTTCATCCCAACACTAAATCCTCTAGTACAAGGGAGAAAAATTTAGATTATGCACTAATTCTAGAGCCATCAATAGGATAGCCATTAGGTATAGGTTTCCTATCCCTAGAATAGAATATCTGATGGATTGTCTAGGGGGCGTTAAGTACTTTTCCAATCTTTGACCTAAAAATTGGTTAGCACCATATGAGAATGAAAGAAGGAGATGAATGGAAGACAACCTTCAAGAACACTGAGGGACTCTATGAATGGTTAGTTATGGTATTTTGCCTCTCCAATGCACCTAGTACATTCATGAGCCTCATGAATAAAGTGTTATGGAACTATGTAGGGAACTCTATAGTAGTATAGCTTGATGATATACAGATATACAATCATAATAAGGAAGAACACTTTAGACACTTAGAGGTTTTTTTGAAAACATTGTAGGAGGAACAACTGGCTATCAACTTAGAAAAGAGTGAGTTCTTGATGAAAGAACTAGTCTACCTAGGGGTTTTAGTTTCACAAGGAGACTTGAAAATGGATGAAGGAAAGATTTAGGCTATCTTAAGTTTTTCTACACTAAGGATAGGTACTACAGTAAGAAGCTTCCATGGTTTGGCATAGTTCTATATGAAATTAATCAGAGGCTTCAATGATATATGTGCTCCTATTTTGACCACTATCAAAGGTGGGTTAAAACCAATTTTAAATAAACCAAGGAGAAAAATGAGGGTTTTGAGAGGTTGAAGAAAGAGGTAGCCACCAATTCTATATTGGTATTATCTAGTTTTGACAAGCTGTTCATAGAAGAGTGTGATGCAAGCAATATTGATTTTCAAGGACTATTGTGTCAAGACGTTCAAGACTAGTAGCTATTTTTAGTGAAAGACTAAATGAGGCTAAGTCAATATATTCATCATATGAGTTGGAACTATATACACTAGTTCAAACACTAAGAAAATGGAAACACTACCTACTCCTAAGGAATTTTTTGTCTATACTGACAATCAGACATTAAGCTATATCAACTCCGAGGGGAAGTTGATTTTGAGGTACATAAAATGGGTGGAGTTCTTGTAATCATACACCTTTACCATCGAGCATAAGAAGGGTCAAACAAGAAAAGTTGTTGATAACTTAAGTAGAAGGTTGTTAACCATCTAGGAGATCAAATTGGAAAATATTAAAGTTGAGAATTTTAAGGACCTTTATGCAGAGGTTGTAGACATTTCTGAGATCTACAAGGTATGATTAAAATTCAATAATCATTTTCATAGTCAATACTCTGATTTTTCCTTACAAAATGGGTTATTGTTTAGGGGAAATCAATTGTGTGTTCCTAGGGGATCCATGAGAGAAACATAATAGAAGCCTTAATGGACCATTTGGAGTGAATTCATAAGACCCTAGAGATAGTGGAAAGATTTAACTACTAGCTTAGAATGCAATGTGATGTGAGGAAGTATCTTGACCAATGCACGGTATGTCAAAAAGCCAATGGTATTGCCACAAATTCAGGGTTGTATCAACTTTTATCAATACCAAATAGGCCATTGGAGTGCATTATTATGGATTTCATAGTGGGTTTACCAAGGACAACTACTAGTTGGGATAGTGTTTTTGTTATTGTGGCTAGGTTTAGTATGACCAACCACTTCATCCCTTGTAAACTTGCACATGATGCCAATCACATTGCTCATCTCTTTTCCAAAGAATTTGTTAGGATACATGGTTTTCCTATTAATATTGTATTAGATAGGGATGTCAAATTCATGGGACACTTTAGGAAAATCTTATGGAGGAGATTAGGAACTTAGTTGTCTCACAATTAAGCTTACCATCCACAAAATTATGGTTAGAATGAAGTGATCAATAGGGTACTTGGGAACCTATTAAATTGTCCAACAAAGAAGTATGGCCAAAGTTGGAACAAAGTTCTCTCATAAGAAGAGTTTTCCTATAATGACAATGTGAATAAAACTACAAGGAAACACCATTTTTGGATAGTGTATGGATGTCATCTAAGGGGATTTTGTGAAATCAAAGAGTTGAAACAACATGTAGAGGTAAAATTTGTGGACATGCTAATGAATTTTCTCAATCAATGAGAAAGTGCATGATCAGGTCAAAAAGAAACTAGGTGAGGCAAACCAAAAGCTAAAGGATAGGATGGATGCATGAAGGAGAGAAATATAGTTTGAAGTAGGAGATTGGGTACTAGTTCACTTGAACAAAGCTAGACTCCCAAAAGGTGTACCTACAAAGCTCGAAATGCATAGGATAGGGCCTTGTAAGATACTTTCCAAGTATGTCCTAATTCCTATAAAATGAGCTCCCTCAAGACTTGGCGATCTCTCCTAACTTTAATGTGAAAGATTTGATTCAATTCAAAGGAGTTGATATATATAATGAATCACAAGCACTAGGGGTTGTAGAACTTATACAAGAAGTCAAAATTCCACTTCAATCTAAGCCACAAGCTAAGAAGATTTTAGATTCAAAGCCTAAAAAGAAGACTACACATGGCACCTGCATGGAGCATCTTGTCAAGTGGAAAAACAAGCTAGAATCTAAGACAATATGGGTAGCTACTTGAGTCAATTCAAGAATAGAGGAATCCCTACAGAACTCCTTCAAGTAGATCCACCATGAGTTCCTTGTTCCAGCGGAGGATTGTGCAGGAGTACATAGGATCTAGGCTAGTGCCCTAACTATTTTGGCTTGTAGATGGTTCTAGCCAACCATTAGGGAATAAGGGATATGTATAATCTCTAGTGTTTTTTATTTGTGAGTAATGGTTAGATTAGTGGGTGTGAACAAGCTAAGGGTCTACTTAGACTCCTAGTTATGTGGTTTTCTTAAATAGATTTGCATGGTGCATGGGTTGACCAAAATTCCTAGATTGGTGAAAATAATATTAGCAGACCATTTTGAGTCATATGGTACTCTTGTGCCAATTCTTGGGTTCATAATTGACCAAAACCACAAAGTTGTAAAACTTGCTCAATCAACTTTTCAATTTTGCAAAAGTTACATTTTGACAACTTCGCAATTTTCTCTTAAAAAAGAATGAACCTTTTGTTTTCAGTTATGGGGTCCATAAAGTGGATAGAAATACATGAAAAATACCTATAAATGGCCATCACACACCTAGGAGAACAATTGGTGTGCTTATTGTATGAATTTCAATTTTTGAAGGAGCAAGCTTTGAGCATTCTTCAACATAGTCTTGGCACTTGGTAATTAAATCCAATGTGAATGGATTGAAATGATCAACTTTTCTTCATGTTTGGTTATTAGATTAAATAATTGTGTTAGATTATTTATTTCAAGGTTTGGAGTTCTTTGTTGATAGGGTTTTGAAAATCATTTTTCTTTTATCAATTCTCTATCCAATTTTGGGGTAATGTAGAAACAGTGGCTCTTTCTTGAGTTTTCAAAATCAAACCAACATGACATTTTTGAATCATTAAGATAACCATGAAAATATTGTAAATATAAAATTAGGAGTGCTAGAAGTGAGTTTTTTAAAATTTACAAGAAAGCCTTTGGCAAGTTTTCCATACCTAGCTAGGTACCTCACGTTGTTGGTATGATTGGAAGTTGAGGAATTGGACAAAAGGGTTAGTTGATTTAGTATGAATTTGAAGATGAAATGTCTAATGTTGCAAGCAAACCCTTAGAAACCCTTAAAATTAGGGTATTTTTACAAGAAGGTGTATGGATGGATTGGAGCCCCAAAACCTACAAAATTTGAGGGATCTTTGAAAAGGGTAGTCAAATCAAAAATTATGTTTGGGGGTAATTTACAAGTTCTCTTGATTATTGGAGAAAAACATTGATAGGGTGCCTAATTGGGGCTCTAGGGCTACTAGGCTTAGAAGGAGAATTGGTGTGCTTGGTAAACTAGGATTGTGGAACAAGGCCCTAAACCACTCAAAAAACCCTAAAAATAATATGTAGAAGATCATTTTAAGATGTGGGAATGCCTACTTGGTTAACTCCCCTTTTCTTGCAAATATGACAAGAAATGCCTAGAAGGAAGACTAGGCAAGAGTGGGAGAGTGAAAGTGACATAAAATGTTGATGAATTAGGTATTGTAGAAGGGTATATGAGAGAGTATCCTCTTGGGAGTAGGGACATTCAATATATCCCTATAGGTTTAAGAAAAGCGTTCAAAGGTCAAGTAAGAAATCTTAACCTAGTTTGTGGACCCAGTTACATCATTCACCTTTTTCATTTAGCTTTTTCCTAAAAACCCACTTTGTTTGAATACCATTTTTTACCATTGGCCTAAGTACTACGTGTTAGAAATAATAGTCCACCAAGATAACTAAAAGGGGGGGGTGAATCAATTATCCTATCAAAACATTTATCAACATTAATTAATCTTAACCATTCAATTAAAGTAAATAAAAATTACAACAAGATGCACATACACAATTACACTAGATTTGGTAACTAGAGAAACCTTTGATCAGAAGCAAAAAATTCAGTGGGAATGATGCCCACAAACATATATATATATATATATATATATATATATATATATATATATATATATATATATATATATATATATATATATATATATATATATATATATATATATATATATATATATGTATGTATGTATGTATGTATGTATGTATTTATGTATGTATGTATGTATGTATGTATATGTATGTATGTATATATATATATATATATGTATGTATATATATATATATATATATATGTATGTATATATATATATATATGTATGTATATATATGTATGTATATATATATATATGTATGTATATATATATATGTATGTATATATATGTATGTATGTATATATATATATACATACATATATACATACATATATATGTATCTATATATATATATATATGTACATACATACATATATATATATATATATATATATATATGTACATATATATATATATATATATATATATATATATATATGTTAGAGGAAGGACCCTATTAAGAGTCTATAAACACATTCAGTACATTAGAGTCCCTATTAAGAGACTTTGAATCTCTGCTAGGAGTTTCCAACCCTGTTAGGATTTGTGGAAGATAGAAGGACCCACTATCCAAACAACTTCTAGTGCAAGACCACTAAAATCAATGTCCAACTAATCTCTCAACTATTTCTCACAAAATAATTGTTCATATTGTGCTTTATCTTCTTTCCTCTATCCTTTCAATTAGACCAATCATTGCTAAACCTTGTAGACCAGGTCACAAACCTTGAATCCAAGTATCAAACTTTGGATCACCAAATAAAACCTCAACAACAAAGTTCTCTCCAACTTCACTCAACTCTATTTATCTTCACATTCTGATCTTTATGCTTCTTTCAATTGTTCATACACTCATATTCAATCAAAGGAAAATTTCCTTCCTTTATACTAAATTCATAAAATAATTGCCTAAGCCAGCTATTACACCTTCTCAATTAATTATTATAGGACCTCAATAAGAACACATTACACTTAGCTATAACAATAATCAATCACTTTGTAACTTGAATAACTTTCTATACATGTAATATTAAGATGATTGAGATTATCCACATCATCATCAACATTTCTTCTGCATGCCTTTAACCTTGATTCTTAGAATAAAAAATCTACTAAAAGATATAACAAGTTTACCAAAGAATGTTTCTATAAACTCTATCTCAGAATAGTCTTCTCCAAAACTTTGATAACTTCTTCTAGACTTAATATCTTCTTCTTCTAAGGTTAGCTCCATATAGTAGACACTTAGTAGTATCTCTCTTTAACCTTGCTAATGAAAATACTCAATGATCTATCTATACAACTTGATCTTTCCATTATTATTCTATCATATACCACATAAAACTACTATTTTGACATCAATGAAAAACACAATCATGAATATAACATATCATCATGATAATGATCTAATCATGTTTCTACAATAATCACTCATAGAAGTATCATCAAAGCTCATGTTTTGAAGAATCCCCCCCTTTGGCATTGATGGCAACATAGATGAAAAACATCTAGTTCCAAAAATACCAACTATAAAAGACTATTAACCTTTCTTTTCATATCATCTTCATCAATCATTCTCCCCCATTAATATACCTCGATGAAATTTATATCAAACTATTCTTCATGGTGTAATATCTCCCTTTAGTGCACTCATTTCTTTTTGATGTTGTGATCTCTCCCCTATTGACATCAATGTCAAAGGTTTCAGCAACCATCTATCTTTATAACAACTATCTCTAACTTGCTCAAGTGTCCAAAGACATGGTTCAAAACAACATCCATCAAGAATCCTAGATGACTATGTCCATCACAGATACTCTCCCATATAGGAAGCATCAACATTCAATTCAAACAAACAATAATGCTCTATAACATTGGAATGATGCATTCTTGCATCATCTACTCTAATGTACGTAAGGGTGTAACCCCTAGCACACCTCACAAATACTCAAAAGTATCCTTGGGAAGAGGCTTGGTGAAAATATCTGCAATTTTCTCTTTGGTGCTTACATAATCCAATCTAATTTCCTTTTCTACAACCTTCTGTCTCAACATGTGACACTTGATAGAAATGAGCTTAGTCTTAGGATGCAATATTGGATTCTTTGACATATTCACTATACTTGTATTATCACAATGTATGATAATAGGTTAACTAAATTCTATCCTTCTATCCTTTAGCATTTACTTCATCAAAACAACTTGATTAAAATTGTTTTCTAATGCAACATATTCTACCTCTGGTGTACTCTGTGAGATACAATCCTACTTCTTACTTAACCAAGAAACCAATCTTCTTCCAAGAAAAAATGCTCAACCACTAGTTCTCTTTATGTCATCCATACAGCCTGCCCAATCAACATTAGTAGAAGCATATAAAATGAAATCATTAGATTTTACATACCAAAACCCAAACTTTGGATTTCCCTTTTGATATCTAAATATCCTTTTAACTGCTACATAATGTGCTTCTTTGGGATCAGCTTGAAATCTTGCAACAATTCCAACTGAATTTTCTATATACAACCTTGTGTGAGTCAGATATTGCAATCCTCCAATAATAGATCTGTACTTTTTCTACTCAATAGTAGGTGTCTCATCCTTTATAGATAACTTGTGTCCAGTTACGATAGGTGTTGCAACTAGTTTACATGTTTCCAAACCAAACCTTTTCAATAAATTTTTCAAATAAGTAGTCTAAAAAATTGATATTGCTTCTTTATCTTGCACAATCTATAATCCTAGGAAGTATTTCATCTCTCCTATCATACTCATTTCAAATTCCTTCTTCATTTCTTCTACAAACTTGTCACTTTCATCATCATCTCCTCCAAATATAATATCATTAAAAAATATTACCACAATCATCAAACCATCATCTATTTCTTTCCAATACAGATTACTATCTGTCATACCTTTGCTAAATCCAAGTTTTGTCAAATGCTTGTCCAACCTTGCATACCAGGTTATAGGTGCTTATTTTAAGCCATACAATGCTTTCTTCAATCATTCATCAAGTTTTTCTATGTATAGCTCTTCTCCAAGTTCTCCATTAAAAATTGTTGACTTGACATCCATTTCATATAACTTAAATTTCTTATATGCTATGTAGGCTAAGAACAATCTTATTGCTTCAATTCTTGCCACATGAGCATAGGTTTCATCATAGTCTATTCTTTCTTGCTATGAGTAACCTTTACATACCAATCTTTCATTGTTCCTTACAACTTCACCTTGTTCATTCATCTTGTTCCTAAATACCCATTTTGTTCCAATCACATTCTTGTCTATTGGCCTAGGAACCAATTCTTATGTCTCATTCTTCACTATCTGATCCAATTCTTCTTTCATAGCTTGCTTCCAATAGTCATTTTTATATACCTTGCTTGCATTCTTTGGTTCTACTTGAGATATCAAGCATAATTCTTCATTGATTCTACTTCTTGTCAGCACACCTTCATCTTTGTTGCAATGATCTACTCTAGTGGGTGATTCTTTGTCATATTCTTACCAAATGTAGGAGTTGTTATCTCAAATCTTAGCTCTATTCTAGGTTTTGAACTTTGTTCTTGCCTTAGCTCTCCTTCATTATGCAAATCATTGTTATTCTCAAAGAATACATCATCATTCCTTGGTTTAATAACAACATTCTCATCATCCAAATTGTAGTCAACTATTCTTTCTTGTATCCTAAATTTCTCATCAACTCTTACATTTGCACTCTCAACAACAGTCCTAGTTCTCAAATTATAGCATCTATACGCTCTACTTATAAATTAATAACCAAGATACATACCTTCATCACTTCTAGCATCAAATTTACCAACATCATCATCTCTTTTGAAATAATACTTAATGCCAAAAATTCTAAAATACTTAACTGTAGGTGAATGACCAAAGCATAGTTAATAAGGTTTTTTGTGTATGTCTTTCCTGATTTACACTCTATTCATAGTATAGACTATTGTATTCATAGCCTCTCTCCAAAACATCTTGGATGCACCATTCTCAACTAACATAGCTCCTGCTCCTACTGTTGTTGACCTGTTTCTTCTTTTTGCAATGCCATTTTGTTTAGGGGTTCTAGGAGCTAGAAATTTTCTTTTGATTCCATTGGCTTCACAAAATATATTAAATTCATTTGAAGTAAATTCTCCTCCTCTATATGATCATACATGATTCATTCTCAACTCTATCCTTGAATATCTTGAACTTATCAAATGCGACAGATTTTTCTTTAAGAAATGCAACCCACATTATTCTAGAAAAGTAATCAACAATAATCATGAAATACCTCTCACCATAGAATTCTTTAGTCTTTGTAGGACCACTAAGATCTATGTGTACAATCTCCAACTTGGTTGTAGTAGTAAACTTCTTGTTGGGAAAAGAAGCTATGTTATGCTTTGCCAACACACACTCCTTAAAAATTTTGTTAGTAGGCTTTACAATAGTAGGAAAATCTCCAGCTACAAACATGCTACTAGTTTTCACAATGTTGTAAAAAATTTATATGACAAAATCTCTTATACATCATAAAAAAATGTCATCTACATTTTCAACCAAACATGTCATTTCATTGGGATCTAGCTGAAATACATTACCTCTAGATCTAGTTCTTATTCCAATTACCTTTCCATCTTTGTCTTTGATCATGCATGTCTTCTCTATGAACTGTAACTGATAACCCTTATCCACTAATTTTCCAACACTCAAGAGATTGTATTTCAAACCATCAATAAAGTATACATCCTCAGTGTTAGTCTTACCATCAAGAGTTATAGATCCAATACCTTTAACATGGAAACCTACATTTTTTCAACTCTAACAATGCCTCCATCATAACTTTTGAAGTCAACAAACTTGTTTATATCACCAATCATATAATGTGTACAACCACTGTCAATTATCCAATCATATTTCTTTCTGACTTATGATACCAAATCAATTTTCTCTAGACATTGTTCATTGATATCTACAAATCTTATCTCATCATCACTAGCACTTATTACTTGATCATCAAAATCATCTTCTTCATTGGCATACAAACAATCTCTATCTCTTCTAGGTTTGAAATTTAATTTATACTTTTTCTCTCTTTTACGACACTTAGATGCTTAATGACCAAATTCATTACAAGTCCAACATTTAAAGGATTTTTTAACATTTTTTTTTTTCTTACAAGAAGGGCTACTTCTCCTTCTATCATTATGTCCTCATCCAATCTGTTATTTCTAGCAAAATCTCCTCTAGCACTTGTGCTCCTTGATAGATTGGGTTGAATGTTCAGGGCACTAAAAATTGTCTCTATTCTAGACAATTCTTTGGACTGTCTAAGCTCATTCTCAACTACCTCAAGTCTCCCAAGTAGTGTTTCCCTGGTAAAATCTTTGGTACAAGAGATCAACAACTATATCATTTGGACTACCTACTTAAATGGTGGCATTAAACTATTCAATATCTTCCAGATCACCTCATCATCTTCCTTGGTTCCTCCTTGAGATCTGATACATGTAGTAAGTTTTGATATTATTCCTACATATGTTCATATAGATTTATCTCCCATCATTTTAGTATCTTGAAATGCAAAAATCCAACTTTGTAACCTCAATTTCTTAGAATGTTCATCACCTTCAAAATCATTTTCCAAAGCTTTCAAAATCTCATGAGAAGTATCAAGTGTTTTTACCTGGTTGTACTCAATTCTAGGAAGTGCAGACAACAATGCTTCTTTAGCTCTCATTTTGGACATGAAAAGTTCTCTCTCATCCTTGGTACAAGATTCTAGTGCACTTTCAGCAATAATTGTCTTATTTGATTTTGTCAAGATCTAATATCCTAGACCCATACACAATATATGTGTCTTGATCTTTTCTTTCTAGCTATCATAATTTGTTCCATCAAACTTTACACTATCCTTTTTGAATATTTTTGCACTAGATCTCTCAATGATGTTAAACATTATCTTCAAGTACTTGATTCTCTAATATCAATAGTTAGAAATAATAGTCCACCAAGATAACTGAGAGGCAGGGGCAGGGAGCATTGAATTAGTTATCCAATTAAAACATTTATCAACCTTAATTAATCTTAACCATTCAATTAAAATAAACAACAACCATAACATAATGCACATACACAATTACACTAGATTTGATAATTAGGGGAACCCTTGATCAGAGGGAAAACCCTAGTGGGAATGATGCCCACAGAAGATATACCGATATATATATTCCTTGTTAGAGGATGGACCTTGTTAGGAGTTTATAAACAAATTCAGTATATAAGAGTCCATGTTAGGAGACTTTGAATCCCTGTTACAAGATTCCAACCCTATTAGGAGCTGTGGTAACCTTGTTAGGAGTTGTAGAAGATGGAGGGATCCACTATACAAACAACTTTTGGGGCAAGACCACTAAATTCACAATCCAATTGATCTCTCAACTATTCCTTGCAGAATAATTGTTCATACAATGTTTTATCCTCTTTCCTCTATCCTATCAATGAGATCAATCATTGTCAGACCTTGTAGACTAGGTCACTAACCTCAGATCCAAGTATCAAACTTTGGATCACAAAATAAAACTTTGGCAATGAAGTTCACTTCAACTTTTCTCAATTCTATTTATCTTCACATTTTGATCTTCATGATTCTTGCAATCGTTCATTCACTCATATCTAATTAAAGGAAAATGTCCTTCCTTTATACTAAATTCATAAAAAAATTCCCTAAGTTAGCCATTACACCTTCTCAATTAATTATTAGACCTCATTAAGAACACGTTAAACTTAGTGATAATAATAATTAGTCACCTTTCAACTTGAATAAATTTTAGTACATGTAATATTAAGACCTATGAGCTTAGCCACATCATCACCAACATGACTTCTACATGTCTTCAACCTTGCTTCTTAGAATAACATTTCTACTAAAAGATATAACAAGTTTACAAGAACATGTTTCTATAAACTCTATCTCAAAATAATCTTCCTCAAAACTTGCATAACTTCTTCTAGACTTAATATCTTCATCTTTTGAGGTTAGCTACATATAATAGACACTTAGTAGTATCTCCCTTTAACCTCACTAATGAACATACTCAACGATCTATCTATACCAACTTGATGTTTTTGTTGTTCTTCTGTTAGAGACCACAAAAAATTGCTATGTTGACATCAATGTCAAACATAGTCATGAATGTAACATATCATCATGATAATGATCTAATCATGTTTCTATGATACTCCCCATAGAAGTATCATTAGCATAAGTACTAGGGTCCAAGTGTTCTTCTTCTCAATATGTTCAATTTCCTCATTTATTGCATGGATCCAATCTTCATTGTCTAGAGCATCTTGCACTAATTTGGACTTAAATTCACAAAGTAAGCATGTATCATCACTGAGTATTTTCCTTATCATAACATTAGATTCTACATCTCCAATAATTTTTGCAGGTTTATAATGTCTTCTTACATAGTTGGCTAAAATAGTGGTCTCCTTCTCTATTCTTCAACAGGTTCATCTTGAAAAATAATCTTAGGCTTATTATCTCTTTCTAGTTCTTAGTCAGCATGCTCAGTATTTTTTATATAATGGTCATCATTATCTATCTATTACTCAGCACTGATTGTCTACAACTTGGTAATTGGTTGTTGTACCTCAGCATTCCCTGTGTGGTGGGAAACTACAACTTTTTTCTTGTTTGGTAGGACTTCTTGGAGTACCATAATCCATGTATATGAATGTACTATAATCTTCAAGTTCTTTCTTACATTCAATATCATTTCTTTCTACAAGTTCATCAACTTTCACATTTGTGCTTTCTATAACTTTGTTAGTGTTAGAGTTTAAACACTTATAAGATTTACTCTTGGTGTAATATCCTATGAATATATCTTCATCACTCTTAGCATCACATTTTCCATTTCTATTATCTTTAAATATGCAGCATTTTCTTCCATAGATTTTGAAATATTTCACATTAGGAGTATAACCATACCATACTTCAAAAGGTGTAGCATTTCTATCTATCATGACTTGCACTCTGTTCAAGGTATAGATAGTAGTACTAACACCTCTCCAATATTTCTATGGTACATTCTTCTCCATCATCAATTTTCTAGCACAGTCCATTATTCATCTATTTTTCCTTTTAGTTATCCCATTCTGAGGAGGGGTCCTTGGTGCTGACATCTATCTTTTGGTTCCTGTATAATGGCAGAATGTGTTGAACTCATTGGAAATAAATTGACCACCTTTGTCTAATCTCAAACACTTCAGACTCTTCACTATTTATTTTTCAACTTTTTTCAAAAACCACTTAAATAACTCAAAAGCATCAAATTTATCTTTGATAAACATCACTATCATCATCCTAGAGTAGTGATCAACAAAAAAAATGAAATATTTATCTTCACAATGGCTTTGAACATCAATATGTCCACATAGGTCAGTATGAACCAAATCTAATATATCACTAGTTGGGTACGTTTTTCTCTTGAAACTAGACTTTGTCATTTCTCCCAATTGATATTGTTTACACATAGTATTGTTAGGTTTCTTTAGTTTTGGTAACCCTCTCACTTTCATCATTTTACTAATGTTCACCAAATTGTCAAAGTTTTCATGACATAACCTTTTGTGTCATAACCAAACATCTTCTTGTTGTGCAAACAAATATGTCTCATTAGATAAATCTAGATAGAACAAGTTACCTTTTGTCTACTCACCACTTCCAATCAGCTTTCCATCAATATCATATATCTTGGCCTTTCTATGATGGACTTCAACTCTATACCATAATTTATTTAACGGTGAAACACTCAATAGATTGTAGTTAAGTCCTTCCACCCAATAAACATAGTCACACTTGATTTTTTCAGTTAATTGAATAATCCCTTTATCTTTCACAATACATTGAATATCATTACCAAATTTAACACAACCACCCTTGTATGTTCCAATGTCCTTAAATTTATTTTTATCACGACTTGTATGATTAGAGAACCACTGTCAATTATCCATCTATCACTTTTTTTCACATATGAAATTAAAATAGTTTTCTCATCTTCATTAGAATTTTCTTTGAAAGAAATAAAGACAACTTCATCATAATTCCTTGTAGATTCAGTGTGAGTTTCTTCTTTAGTAATATAACAGGATTTCTTACCTTTGTCATACTTGTTCTTCTTGTAGTTTCAGTCATCTATCCTTCCCTTGTACTTGCTTTCCTTTATTTCATCCTTGTCTTCCCAATCAAGACGTCTTTGAGCAATATGACCAACCTTGTTGCATGAAAAATAAACTATATGTAATTTTCCTTTGCATTTACCTCTACCTCTTCCAAATATTTTTTCAATAAGTACTTCAAGTTCATCAAGTTCATCATCAGAAGTATCATTGCCACTCTTCACATGTTTTCATTTTCTTTTGCTACGGAGCAATTGTGAATTAAAATAAAATTGAATGGTAGTGGGTGTGTAATTACAAAAATTAGATATCTCAAATGAATTCAGTTTACCAATTACACCTTCCAAATTCAAATCATTACCTAGAGTGCATCTCAGTTCTTTTATTGCAAAAACACTAATGGCATATATAGGAAGTAGAGTTCTCAATACCTTGTTTATCATTATTTCATTTTCAATCTTTCAATTTTCACCTAGAATACCATGGACAACTTCCTTGATTCTTGTGCAATATTGCACTATGTTCTCACCTTCTGTCATTCTCATTTCATCAAAATTTCCCCTTAGGGTCTTTGATTTGGTTCTCAGGACATTGTCATCTCCTTCATATATGGTCTTTAGTTTTTCCCTAATCTATTTTTCTCTATCACACTCTTTTATGTCATCAAACTTAGTATAGCTTAGGGCTCAAGAAATCTTCAGCATTGCTTGATTATGTTCTTTCTTTTATTTCATTTGTTGAGTAGTTAGAGGAGCAGTTGTTATTATCACATATTCATTGTCCACAAAATTTATTTTAGCATCACAAATACTAGATAAATGTAGTCTAAGCAATATTTTCCATGTAGGAAAGTTTTCCCTGTTAAGCTTTTCTACCTCCCTTTTGCAAGTCATGATATTTAGCTTTGATTAGCTTCAAACTTTTCTTTAACAAGCACCATTACTTTGAATTTTTAGAATGTTTAGAATAACTATGAGAGGGGGGTGAATTAGTTACTCAAGGTCCATTAGTACCAATTTAATAATCAAATAATTAAACACTTTTCTTTTCTATTTATCCTACAGTTCAATCTCTATTATAATGGGAATAACAATCATAACTAGTAGTTCATTGTCCTAATATAAAAAACATGAAGAATGTAAATATTTGACATCTAAAACACCATAAAGACATTCAACACAAGTTTGACAGTATTATTTAACATGGAAACCCAATTTTAGAAGACCTACCAACAAGACATCACCACTTTTTAACTCTTTTGAAGTGAGCCCTACTTGGAGTCAACCCTATTAAAGGTTACAATACACACTAGTAAGTGTGACCTAGTTAAAGTATTTAATCACCCTATTAGGAGTGGCCTTTCTAGAGTGATAGGCCAACATTGGGGAAAATAATAAGAATGGATTAACAATTTGTGATGAAGGTCAGCTTTGTCTATTCATGCCAATCTAGGGACGTAAGATTATGAAAGGTTTCCATGTAATATACCATCTACAGGTGTCGATTATGAGTTGAAAGATTATGGATGCAGCTTCAAAACATAGAAATAAACTTGCAATAAACCAAAATAAAATTGGTGATAGGAACTGTCACTTCCTGGTGATAGGAGCTAAACTGAAACCTAAAACAAACCAAGGTAATTATGTCGGTAGGAACTATCACTTCCTAGTTGAAGGAATTATCATTTTCTAGAAATAACAATTTTAATAGACCTACTAATTCAAAAAATAAAAATCACAAATCAAAATAAGATTAATTTGATAAAGCAATAATTTCCCCTATGCACATTTGGTTTAACTTTCTACTCTGTTTCTCTAATTAAATCATGACAAGAACTACAAACAGAGATGATTCTAAAATAAAAGAAATGATTTATTTATCATACCAAACCTAATCTTTTCTTTAAGCCAATCTTAAATAAGAATTATTTCATCAAATCAAAATTCATTAAATTTACATCATACAAATAGAAACTAAAACAAAATAACACACAAAAACATAAAACATCACCAAGCTTCTAAGGAGTGGGCCTTTTCTCTTGGAATAAAAAGATTCCTTACACTAGTTCCATCAGAAGAACTAAGCCTCTATTCCACATAAGAAAATAATACCATCTTCTTACATAAAAATCTGCAATATACAATAATCTGCAGTAATGAACTACTCCTCATCTACATTATGTTGCTTATACAAGCAACTATAAGAAATACATATTATAAAAATAGTTTATTGTTTCTTCCTACAACCAGAAAACTAACTAATATAATTGTCTATGTAAGACCTTTACTTTTGCCCATTAATTTAAAACAAGATTTTTATAACAAAATTCAAAAATAGATAATATATTTTTCCTCCAAAGCACAAATGGTATGAAATCAATCTTGTTTGTTTATTGAGTTGGAGAAGTTATACATTCAATTAGAAATATGGCCAAAACAATAGAAAAATATAGGATGGATAATAGCCACCCAATTCATCATGAAATCTTGGTCATAATAAAAAATTATAAAATTTTACATGTTGAAAACTATCTATAACTGTCTTGACCTTCATTTTTTGAATATTTTTTTGTAGAGGATTCAATTGTGTGTATTCTGCACAATACCCATGTCTCATATTTTTGATATGTTGCTTCATTTGCCCAAAAATGCAACACAAAACTGACTGCCCTACTTTTTTGAGGATGAATTTGATACATGATGTAAGAAATAGAAAATGATTTATTATTTTGATTTTCTCCAAAGTTTCAATAAATCATTCCATATGTTGAAGTGAAATGTAAGCATCTAATGGAAGATTCCATGTGGCAATAATGAGTGACAATAAGGTTTCTACATAGAAAGTGTAAGGAAGTTTTCATGTTGCAAGATATATTCTCAAATGCATAATAATGCTAATTAGTAAAATTAACCTATAATTTATTTTCATGTTTTAATCCCAAAACCATATTAAATACTACTTATATATATTAGATCACATGAAACATAAAATAGTAAAATAGGATGAAATAGGATGGGAATGAAATAGGGAAGTGAGTGTGAAATTACATGAAATGAAATAAAGTATGAAATGAAATAGGTCATAAATGGATCTCATAATTTCCCCCAACTTATCATATTGCACGTCCTCATGTAATCATTATGATTAAGGGGCTTAGGTTTGAACTATAAGAACTTGGATTTATGTCTTTTTCTCGACCCTGGACCATTATAAGTCACACAAGTCCCTTGTTTGGTTTCACCTTGGCTTCAATTTTCTACTTCCAATACTAATACCTCCTTCAATTTTTCATTTTTCATTTTTTTTTCTCTTTTTTCCTCTTTTCTTCTCTTTTTCTTGTTCTTTTTCATTTGCTTTCCATTTTTATAGAATCATGTTTAGATGGTTATGCATATAGGAAGTGCCATGACATTTATTTCTCACTTTGCACAAGATAATTCAAAATGGTTGGAATAGGAGACAAAATAAAGGATTGCATATAAATGGATAATTCATGATGAAATATTTTTAATAGGATGGGACACCTCCCCCACAACTAAATGGGTTGATTGCCCATGGGAAACAGGGAGAGACCATGTAAGGGTGTTGCATAAGGATCGATATAATAAGTAATATACATAAATTTAAGAGATAAAACAATGAAAAATAAATTTGATTTCTTTACCAACATGCATGTCTAGAGAGGTCAAGGCTGGAAAGAAGAGCATCTTAGGAACGAAAATGATGAATCTACAATAAGGAACTAAGAACTAGACCAAAGAATTGCAACACCAAAAATGACCACCATCTGAATAAAATCACCAGGGAGCATAACATTGGTAGGAACCAAAAATGGTAATAGAGACAACAATGTGAGGAGCCACCATCATCAAATTGAAGCATTTTAGAACAAATAGTGGGTTTCTTATTCCACTAAAATACCTCAACTAAACACATAGCACATACTATGGGGGATCAAATTTTTGATGACCATGCTAAATAAGAGCTTCAAGAGTGAGTGATAGGAGGGGCTAATAGCTAAAGAAACACAAAATCCATTAAGTGTTCCTTTAAATAATGATTAGAAAAAAAACCAAGAGCACTAATATTTTCTTTCTTTTTTTTCTTTTTTTATGTTTTTATTACTTTTATTATTTTTTTAATTTTTTGATCATGACAAGTGATCACTGGCAAGCCAATTTTCAATCACTCACCACTTAATGGTGTTGTTAAAATAGTTTTCACTGGACTAAGAATTTATTTTGCAGTTAACATCCATTAGAAACTATTTTTCAGCTATTAACTAGCCAACAATGCCTGAAGGTTTTCATTGTTGGATATTTTATTTATTTATTTCTTTTATTTTTAATTTTTGAATAACAACATATAATGACCAAAGAAATACAAATCCTTATATGGATGACGAAGAATGAATTGGCACCATTGAAACTAGATTGCATAATGAATTGGAAATGATGGCCAAGAATAACTAAAGCAACTACTTTCCCACTGAACCAATCTTGATCCATTTAACTTATGTCACTGAATCTAGAAGCTTCTTATAGAGTTTAAGAACACATGTTGGCACACTTGGCTAAAATAGTTACTCATAAGACATATTGCTCTATGATAATACTATGTGAAGCTATAGTATCTTACCTTGATAAGAATAAGAGGTATCCATTGGATGAAATAACACACCTTCATTACCAGAGACAAGGTGTTGGAATGAAAGACCAATTATATTCATGAATGTGTCCATAAAAATCCAGGTAGATGGAGACTCATCTTTAGAAATGAGTGTCATGAAATAGGCTCAATATCTCAGCGGATACCTTCAAGTTGTCTTTGGTTGTGTAGGTCTCAAAAATAGCATGATAATATTCATGGATCTCATTGACCAAGTTGTGTACCATCCTCCACATCTAATAAGAGAAGTCATGCTCATGAAACATGAACATATCATGCCAAAATCTTCGTGTGTTGTCAAAAAGGGAAGCACGATGAAGCCTTAGATGCTCCAAATAGCTAGCAAAGCAACAAAATATTATCAAAGTGATTTTCAAATGATCATGTAGAGAAGCACCATCATGATCATGTAATGAAGCTTTGTTTGAAATTAGCCAATAACAACAAAATTGGACAGATTTCCTCCCAACTTAAATTCATGTTATAAGGTCATGAGAAAATTAAGATAATACAAAGAATGAAATAAATTGAGAAACACATTTAAGGATTACTTGAGCTTTAGTATTTCTATGGATTTCTCTTTAATGTCACATTACAAAAGAATGAGCATTTGAATCATCCAAGGAATCAAAAAAGTTATTTAGCGCCTAATTCATCTACTTAACATGCTCAATTTCTACTTTCCCCTCTTATTTTGTTTTATTTTCAATTGCTCCATGTCTCTGTTGATGTCATACTTTATAGAGCTTTAAAATGATAATGTTTTCAGCATTATGCACCCTTTTCTAATGGATAATGATACAAGTATGAAACTATAAATTGATATAGTAATGTTAGATATGCAATTTTAGCTTTGACAAAGAACTTCTAAATATGTTTTTAGTGATTTTAATATTTTTTCATAGATAGAAATTGGATGTTTATGAAGTTTCTTTATTGGTCATGCAGTAAACTATTGCTCTCTTAGAGAGTGCAACCTCAATAAATGACTTGTATAAAATCATAAAATAGTTTTTTCTATAACTTTTTTTTTTGGTATTTCTACAACATGGTATCAAAGTTTGTCTCATACTTTCTTCCTCACAAGAGGATCCAAGATCTAAGACTACGAGTGTTATCTTCTAGGACTCTCTTACGTATATTTGGTGATAGTGGAAGTCAATGTTGTTGATGGAATTACTATGTTATTAGCTAACAAAGAAGCATGAAGAATTGACAAGTGGAGATCTAGGTCTCAAAAGAGTGAGGTTTTTTATGTTTTTTTTGTATCTTTTGTTACATTGGGAGGTTGATGTGAAGAAGCTATAGGAGTATGAAGGTTGAAAATAAAAGAGTTTGAAGAAACCTAACAAAATGGATGTATAAGAAATGGATAAGATCTATGCAATAGATCCATGTGAGAGGTGATTTAAGATAAGGTATTATGATATGTCCTTTCTTGTATTGAAAATATGGCCTATCTTTGGTAGAAGTCTATGCATGAGATAGATAATGTTGCAAGAACTGCAAAATGAGATGAGATCCTTTTAGAAAACTAACAACAATTGAAAAAGAAATAGTTGTCAATTTGACATTGAAATCTAGTTTTGTTTAACTTTTTTATAGATCCTTTTAGAGTCTGCAATAGAAATCAACAAGAAGAATTGTGGGCAAATGAAGTTTGATGAGTTTTATCTTTGTTGAAGAAAGGTGGAGAAAAGATTTTAATATATTTTGAAGAAGAGAGATTAATACTTCTATAAGAATAGTACCTTGTGGGTCTATAAGATGTTTCTTAGTAGTGATGACAATTCTACACATTGAGTTGCATAAATTTGGTTTGTGGGTCCACTTAACATCAAGGTGGAGTATGTTGGATAATGATACAAGTGTACAACTAGTACTAGAATTAATAATGTAAGATATATTGAATTTTAGAGAAAGAATGTTTAAACACATTTTTAGTGATTTTAGTAATTACTCATAGATAAAAATTAGATATTTAAGAATTTTCTTTATTGTTTGTGGAGTAAAATACATTTTACTTTTAGAGAGTTCAACTTCTATAAATGTTTTCTTTATTGTATTGATAATATAGATCAAATGTAACCTTTGTAGTAAGCTGAATCATAATGTACTTATATATTGAATAAATAAAGTATTATTTTATATTAAAAATTATTTTGGTATTTTTTGTTATTTTTAAATCTACATTTTCCAATCTATACTATACATTTTTTCTACATCATGGAGTGATTTTTTTTTTTTCAGTTATTCTTACATCCTTTGTTAGGGTTATTTAATATTTTTCTTGGAAACTCTACTCCTCTTTGTTTTCATTACTCAAATCTTTATTAATTATAATTGTTCAAAACTATTTCACATAAAGCTAGAGTATTTTTTATGAAGGATAAAACATGTCTTTTACAAGGGACCTACAACCCCAATTACTTTACATCAAGACAAAAAATTTGATGACCCAAAAAGAAGTAGCACCCATAGGATTTAGCACACCCATAACCAAAACTAACACTTGCAGCTCATAACCAGCATGAAAAACCAACACTAGAAAGTACACAATAGATAAAACACAACAATAGAAAACCAGAACAAACTAGTGAAGGAACACTAAAAATTTTATTTTACCTTCCCTTTTAGCTCTAGTTGAATGGCTCAGATTTTATTAGTCACCTCTTTGATTTCTTTTTTCATATGTTCAGGTCCTTTATTCTACTTCTTGCTAGTACTACAAAGGGTACTTTTACCTAATCCTGCCTCCTCAAAGTCCTTCTTAGTATCATCTAGGTCAAGCATGGGCAATGCCTCATTTTCCTAATCAACTTTTCCTAGCAGTTTGTTAATTTTTTTGATGAAAGCTTTAGGAAGACCTTGGTAGTTGATAACAACACTAGAGTATTGCATGAGGTCTATGAGATTAATAGTTTATTCTTATATATATATATATATATATATATATATATATATAAGACCTCTTTCTCCACTTATTTGAGTCTTTGCCAAATTGACATTAATGATAAGTATGGGGACCTTAGTGATCAACCCTCTAACTCTTACTAATGTCATCCACATTAGTGGTCCTTTGTTAATATGGTGTCTAGCTTCTTTTTACAATATATTCCTCCCCTATCATAAAAATGAGAATAGGGTGCTAAGTTTTTATCAATTAAAATGACTGACCTATTGGTATACAATTATTTTACTAAATTGACAAAAAGATTTAAAACTAACTTATATCTATAATGAAAATTATCATTTCTATAATATCCTTTTGTTTTAGTACCATGGAAGAAAACTTTATATATTTTCCCCTCTTGTTTAAATAATACATATCTTTTATTGATTTCCTTCAAATACAAACATTAAGATGAGTTTATTAGAAAATTGAATAGATAATTTGGTTTGCAATTGCACAGCTTCAACATTTGAAACATATGCCAACATTATTTTTGTTACAAAAGGTATAACTCAAAAAGTATGGGTTAATTCTTTTGGATTATTGCTAATCTTTTATTGCAATGAAAAAAATTTAAACTTTAAAATGTCATCACTTAATCAGTCTTGCAATGGTCATCAAACAAACCATCATAGAAAGGACATCAAATACTAACTCTAGACAAAAACATGTGGATCCCTTGTAGGCTACAATGTTCTTTGGTTAGTGAAAGTGTAAAAGTACCAATATTGTGATGCCTTATCATATGGATTCAATGAAATAAACATATATTGATTTAAGTAAGAAAGACTCATTTGAAGCCATTGTTTCACATTTGTAGATTTTTACTACTTGTAAGACACCCACTTCTTTTTTTCTCTTATCTACCCTTTGTTTGTATTGCTTGAACATTTTGTCCTTCTATCTCCATTGGAAATCTAATTACTTTATTATTTCTTTTTTCCTTCTATCCATGTAGGTTTTCAATCCACAACATTGTAGGTTAAATACACCCTAACACATCCTACTAGTACTAAGATGAACAAGGGGTTAGTTGAACCTTTATCATAATTGTAAGACTCGAGCATTCCAACTGTTGGGACTAAAAATTGCCTTCCTGATTTTGAGTACCATTGAGAAAATTGAGCCCTATAAATGCTTTTTAATGCCTATGTACCCGGCTGTCCATTTGAGCCCCCTAAGTTGTTTAATGTTTCTAACACGCTGCATTCAATGTGTCTAAGCATTCCATGAAGAAAAATTGAGATTTCGAGCCATTTTGTGAAGTCTCGTTTTGAGCTAGTTTCAAATCTGCATTTTTCCCCTAAACAATGACAAGAGACCATGTTTGCGATTGAATATCTTGCACCTAGAAATGTTTTGTAATTCACCACTTTGGGAGTGTCTAGTGTCCATATCCAAGAACTTATGTTTCATATTTTGAGTCGTTTTGAGTCCTTTTGTATAGGTTTCAAACCCCTCAAAGTTGGTCAGATATTGTTTTCATGCTTTTGCAATTATTTCTGAATTCTGGGAAGCCCTGTTTGATGATTAATATTTTTGACCCAGTTGAAAAAAATGTTGAAATTCCTTTTGTGTTGCACTGTAGATGTTAGGGGCTTGTTATGTTTCAAGTTTCAGCTTATGATGAATCTATTTGATCAGTCTTCAAACATGATTCGAAACATAATTTCTAAAGTTTTACTGATGTTAGCAAGTGCAGATTGTTTGGTACCCCTGTTCATGACATCATAACTTGAGATCTGTGATTGCCTAGATCAAATGGATTGTACCATTGTGTTGTCCTCTAAAAGTACTCCAAGTGTGTCAGTTTGCAAGTCATGACGAATTTATTTGCACACTTTTCCAAGTCAATTCCATTTGCAAAAATTGATTTCTTGTCATTCTTTCAAGTCAACAAATCCAAGTAGCTCACTTTAACCACTCGCCAAATGTGTCCTGTTATTTTTCATGAGCCCAAATCGTAGATCCATAATGTCCTCATGACAGAGAACCAATGCCCTAGTTTTCATTTCCCAATGTGCTCATTTGCCTAGTTTTCAAAGCCAAATCCAAACCCAGTTTGTTACTTTCTGACATGTTTTTATGTAGGTAGTTCTGAGAAGTCAACTTTGTCAGTCAAAATTTTTTGACCCCGAATTCTTCATGAGATGAAATCTGATAGGGTGCAAGAATGCAGAACAAAGATTTATTGTAGCAGATTGTAGAGCTCGGTCAAGTGGTTGGATCAGTTTTTAAGGCCAATCAAAGGACCTCCTAGCACCAAATTTATAGTTTGCAAATAAGTGGTAAAGTGAGTTTATTTGATGATTCAGTGTTTGAACTTGATTCTAATCAATCTGAGGTAGTGAATAAATCAATTTGAGGATTCCGTTGCCTGAAAATGAAATTTTGTTTAGTCAGACCTACTTTGGGGCCCAACTAATCCCATCAGATTGATAAGGTATTAGGAGTCAAATTATTTTAAATGGGTGAAACAAGAAGTTTATAGTGAATCAAGCTATCAGGGAAAAATACTTTATTGGCATTTTCCAAATTAATTCCAAAGATACTTTAAAAAGGTTTGCTTCACATTTTTTCACATTTGAATGGCACATATCTTCGACATAGCATTATATAAGAAACAAAGGGATGCATTATTGGGAGATTAATATACAAGTTTTTCAACCACAAACCCATTAGTATGTGATGACTGGGAAATTTGTAGTTATATGATGACAAAGGCAGCAATAAGATCATTATTTGAACAGACAATATTTTCAAAGAAAGGATAGACCAATGAAAAGCATAGAAATGACACACACAAGGACTGGACTCCATGGGAAGAAGATCGGACCATAACAGGGGATGCCATAGAACCATATGTAAGCCATAGATCTGGCAAACTCCCTTCAACTCAGAGGATGCTAATATTAAATTCTCCTTTGCTGAAAATGAAGAATATATACCAGGGTTGTTGACTAAAGGTGAAAAATTATGGAGCAGACCCACCATGAAAGCAAACATGTGAGCACTAAGCAAGAAGAATAGGGGAGTTTAAAAAAGAACTCATGCTAGCTATATAACCAAACATAGCAGATCATGCAGGCATGAAATAAGGAGGAGTCTCCATGCAGGTCAAAGAAGACCCTACGCAATATAAAAAGCCTTACATTATAGAGCAAGGAACTGACTAGTGTTAACAAATGAATAATTAGCATATAAAAACAAAAGAATGGGCAGCTTCTACGCAAGACTAAGATGCAAACAAGGGACATATATTGGAGGGAGGAAGTAGTTGCAGTAATGGATGAAGCAGAAACACAAGTAAAAGTATAGAGAATTTCATGTATGGTTCCGACAGTCCCAATAGAGAAGCACCCAATGCCTTTCTCAAATCTTGATATTATCTGGTTGCCAGTCAACAATGTCCAGAGGTTTCTTTTCTACACAATCTTCCATTAAAAGCCCTTTTTCTTTTATAGTATAGAGATCAAAGAAGAAGCTGACATTTGATAAGAAGCCCACATAGGTTAATAGAACCCACAGTCAAGGAACCAGGCATTAGAAGAAGGCAACTCACACATTTAAAAAAAAAGAGGAAATGCATCCAAATTGAAAAGGGAAGCCACAACCCATGCAATATATAAAATAAAGCTGGCTAAGACAAAGCCGTAGCTAAATATTAAGGGACACACATTTGAAGGGAGTAGATTAATGCTAGATTTAAAAGTGTAGGGTAGAGAAAGGTTTACCAAATATCCCACATTGTTCATGAGCGAGCACTTTTAAATCTTTAAATACAATTGCACACATAGAGTAAGATGTCTTAAGAACTAAATACTTTTGAAGAGTAGTGGTTGCGTGCAAGTCCCAGCCAATTGTATGATGATGTCAGCCAGATCTGACCAAAGAAAATTTTGAACTAACCAACACACAAGCTGATATGGCAATAGTGAACGAGATTGTGAAACATGGGCGCATCGGACAGCGGGGGCATACTGGCAATAATAAGATGCATGCACGATAAATAATGCAGGGATGTAGGACACCATATGAAAGCAGGTCCCACACACGGTGAGCTAGAAATTAACAAAATTTTAAGATGGAGCAACCAGAGCTCGACATGTGTCGTGATCCGATGGTTAGCGCATGCTCGCTTTTCAAAGATGCCCAAAGTTTAAGAAATGCAAGCAAGCGGTTGAGCGCCATGTGGCACTAATGTGGCATTTGATTGAAGGCTCAACTAATCAAACATTGACATATGGCACCTGGTCAAAGTACAGTTGACCACAAATTTGAAGGGGATGGAAAAATAAAATGATTTTAAAAAATTAAATTTTAAAATTGTTTTCAAAAGTGATATGTGCAGCATTTTTAAATGCTAAAAAGTTATTTTCTAAAGTATAAAATTTAGAATTTTTGAATTTTTTAAAAATATTCAAAGTTGTAGATCTGACATTTATACCTAGGGGAGTGATTTTCAATTCAACTTTCTAGGGGTTTTCGAGAGCCTAGATAGCAGTATTATATATCGCCAGAATCGAGACAAGACAAACTTTTCGATTATGGAGTTGGTTTCTACACAGGAAGCAGCTCATTCATGGTACAAAAGGTTTTCTCTCAGAGATTGAATGGCATGTTTTATCAGGTGTTTCAAGTCACCAGTTGTAGAATTCAGTGGAAAACCATCATGAAAGTATTCAATGACTATTGTATCAGATTATTTTGAGTTTTGGTGATGCTTTTGGCTTCAATTTGGTAAAATGGCATATATCCAAGTTCATTAGCAGATATTTGTCTTTACTGAGATATTTTGCATTTGGAGAGGCAAAATAGAAAATATATGATTAGCAGTTATAGACAGAAGGTAGAGAGAGGCTTTTTCAACTTCTTGGGAAGGAATTCTGAAGGGACACTTGTCAGTTGTAGATTCAATCTAGGAATTCTTTCCTCTATATTTATCTCATTCTCTCTCATTGTAAGGGTTCTAGTTCTTTGGAGAAAATTTGCACATTTCTGTGAGACCATATTTTCTTTCAAGTTTTGATGTATTCTCAATACTGAGGCACCATTCATTTAGCAATTTCTCTTTTGTATGAACAACAGTAGTGAAGTTAATTTAGCTCATTTCAGATCTGTTGGGTGTTTGTGTTTTTGAATTTCATCCATTTGAATGTATAATTTCAAGGAAATGAATACAAGTGAGCCAGAATTTCTTTAGTTTCATTTTGATTCTCGTCTCCTATCTATCTTATGTGGTCTAGGAACAAAGAGTTGAGACCCATTTGCATCCCTTTAAAGTTGTATGTCACATATGTTTTGCTGTTGGAACAAAGGGCCAAGTAAATGCTTGATGTGTTTGATAGGGTTGCTAGTTATTTTGAGGAGGATAGTTCATAAGAATGAGGTCTTAATGAACACTAATGTCTGAGTCACAAAGTATTAGGATGGATCTAACATCTTGGTGTATGAAATATGTCCTGGATATCACAGATGTATGTATTCAATTCATGGATTTGCCCAAATGGATTAGGCACTAATCATTTGTACGATCAATTCGTTCTTATTGCTACATATTTGAAGATTTTTTGAAAATCAACATCAATAATCAATTGTATTTCTCTTTCATGTCGAAGAACCTAAATGTGATGCCTTCACTTAGCTTGTGAATTTCATAGATATGCATTTAGCTACTGTAGATCTGTGTCATTTCATGAGTCATTAGGAGAAATAAGGGTAAAATCTGCTTAATAGATTCAGGGATATGTTATTGCACTGGTACGGTATCATTTGAATCTGAGGTCTACCTGCCCAGGTTTAGCAAAGCCTGAAGTAGAAGAAGGGTCAAGCCCTATAGTTGGCCCTGTATCTGAAATGATATGTTGAGAATGGGAGTTAGCTACCCCTAGATATGTCATATTCTGATGTGGATAATTGAAAACCCTCCAACGTTTTCAAACATCAACAAGATGGCGAATCTAATACGGAATGTATTGAATCTAAATAGTAGACAAACCTTGAGAATTTGAAAAAGGAGATTCAATACACCAGAAGAAGTGCATAATAAAGGATGCAGTAGTAAGATTGTCTGATGTGTTTTCTAGTCTTCTTACTCAAAATATCATGCACCCCAAGTGAGCTTTATTCATGGACAAAATTAGGTTGTAAAATTGGATAAAAATTGTGTGTTATGACTGTTATAGGTCTATCTTCAATCAATTCAGTTTGCAAATGCTGTTGAGAAAGTTCAAAGTCAAGAACTGATTTATAAAGGGTAGTTTCTTTTCAAGATAGTAATGGTTTGCAAGTTTCTCATACATGGTTAAGATTTTTCAAGTGACCAATTATGTTTTATTTCTCACATAAGTTAGTGGAGACTCTCAAATCTCTGTACCAGTATGTTCCTAGTTTGATTCTTATTGCAAAATTTTGAAAGACTTTCAGTTGTATGGGCAGATCTAAAACTATTGATAGATCTTGAAAAGGAAGTTTTAAATTCTTGATAAGTTTTAAAGTGTTGTTTGTAATCTGCTATTATAAAGAATTGAAGTGTAAAAGTAGATCACAGTTGTGATTTCTTGATTCCTCTTGAAGGGAGGTAGCGACACTACAAAGTTTGATGATTGGTGTAAAGGATTTTGAGTCTTGCACCTGTGCCAAATTAGCAGATCGAAGATTAGCATCAGCACTTGAGGTATTTTGGTTTTCATGTTTTCTTTTCATGGAAGTCAAATGTTAGAATCAGTGCCTCTATTCAGTGATTTTTAGCACTAGAAGGAAGAGGTAGAAATTTTGTTCTATAATGGAGTCAGATCTCAAATCTGAGATTACTTTGCCAAATTCTGGGAGTTTAGAAACTGTGGATAATAACATTGCTATGTTGAATACAATGGTCTACAAAAGGATTTTCAATCTTATAAGAATTGAGGTGGGAAATACTCAAGGTTTAAATGCTGAACAATGTTATATAAAGATTAAATCAGTAATCAGAAAGATACCTTTTCATTATAGACCTAAGGAATCTTCCCTACCTAGTATTTTCCTTGATGTTCTAGTACCTGATTTAGTCAATTGGCTAGCACCTATAAGATTACAAAGGTTTTTACAAATTGAAAGATTCATTGAGGAGATGGAAAATGATAATTATAGATTCAATGTTATGTCTTCTAATGATAATGAGTATGCTGAAAGTCAATGTAGTAATGAATACAATGAGTATGTAGAGAAAGATAATTTGTCTTCCGAATGTGAAGAGAAGGATTCAAATGCAAGTGAATCAGGTAATTGCAATCAGCATAATGAAGGTGGATATGAAAGTGAAAATAAAATTTGTTACAGTGAATATGAAGTTGAATAAATTTGTAACAGCAATAAGGGTAATGATTGCTATGATAAGAATGAATTTTGTAACAATTCTGATTTTCCATATTGTTATGCTAATGATCTTGCTATTGTAAGTTCTTCATGTTATCTGGATGATAATCACAACTAGGAGAATATTTGTGAGGCAATCTTCTTGAGCTCTGATCAAATTTCAGATTTGTTGGCTCATGGTTTTGAAAAGCAAGTAAGTGTTTCTAAGGATCTTCATATTTTCCATCATAATGTTTCTTCATTCAGTCAAGTTACTTCCCCAAAGTTTGATGTGGAAAGAGAGGTAGAATTTGAACGACCTTTGTTAGACTTTGGAGGTGTAGATGACAGTACCTCAAATGTCTTTACACATGACAATTTGTTGGATGTGGAGCATGTTAATGAAAGGAAGGTTAATGTTGTTTTAGATTCTTTTTATGTTGATCTTGCTAAACATTGTTTTGATGTTTCATATGATGATGAGGAAACTAGTGAATATTGTCAATCAGATTATAAATTTTCTTTATATGCTAATAAGTCTTGTAAAGATAAGTTCAAGGTTTATTTCGACATTCAGTTAGATGAAAAAAATGATAGTGATCAACATAGTTTAGATCAACACTTTCAAAATGAGTTTTCATTTTTGGTAACTAATTAGTTGCCTGAAGAATGTGAAGAGGTTTCAACAAATGGTAAATCTGATTCAATGAGTAACATGATTGCAAGTAGGCAGCAATTAGATTTCACATATTCTTCACATACAGAGACACAAGATGAGTTGCAAGTAATTGATTCATCTACTCGTTGAATGAAATAGAGTACCAAGCTTTTGTGTTTCCGATTGAAGTAATCCATGATTCAGTCAGTAATGATCAATTTTAGTTTAATGTTAGTTGTTATGATCATGTTGATTCATTTTTTCATAGTGAGCAAGATGAAGAAAGTGTGTCTGATTTTTATATGCACTATGAAGATGATAATAGTTTTCTTTTGCCTAATGAGCTGATTGTGAATATTGATATGTTGGGTAAAACAAACGAGGATAAGAATTTTAGTTTACCTCAAGAAAATGGTGATGAGAATAAGGTATACGACAGAGGTAAAAAAATTTGTTGAATTTTGGTGGCCCAGGGCCATTGCTTGTACATAGTAGGTGTAGTAGTTTCCTATTTTCAATAAAGCTATTCGAGAGAAGTTTTTGAAGTTCAGGTGTGTGGTCTACTTCTCCCAGAGATTTGTAAAAATGCTTTTTAATGCCTATGTACTCGGCTATCCATTTGAGCCCCCTAAGGTGTTTAATGTTTCTAACACCCTGCATTCAGCGTGTCTAAGCACTCCATGAAGAAAAATTGAGATTTCAAGCCATTTTGTGAAGTCACATTTTGAGCTAGTTTCAAATCTGCATTTTTGCCCTATGTCAAATAGCGACAGGAGGCCATGTTTGTAATTGAATATCTCGCACCTAGAAATTTTTTGTGATTCACTGCTTTCGGAGTGTCTAATGTCCATATCCAAGAACTTATGTTTCAGATTTCAAGTCATTTTGAGTCCGTTTGACAAGTTTTTGATCCCCTCAAGGTTGGTCAGTTACTGTTTTCATGCTTTTGCAATTATTTCTGAATTCTAGGAAGCCCTGTTTGACGATTAATATTTTTGACATAGTTGACCAAAATTTTGAAATTCCTTTTGCATTGCATTGTAGATGTTAGAGAATTGTTATGTTTCAAGTTTTAGCTTATGACAAATCTATTTGATCAGTTTTCAAACGCAATTCCAAACGCAATTTCTAAAGTTTTACTGGTGTCAGCAAGTGTAGATTGTTTGGTACTCTTGTTCATGATGTCATAACTTGAGATCCATGATTGCCTAGATTGAATGGATTGTACCACTATGTTGTCCTCTGAAAGTACTCCAAGTGTGTCAGTTTGCAAGTCATGACGAATCCATTTGCACACTTTTCTAGGTCAATTCCATTTAAAAAAGGAAATGCATCCAAATTAAAAAGGGAAGCCACAGTCCATGCAATATATAAAATGAAGCTGGCTAAGACAAAGTCGTAGCTAAATATGGAGGGACACACATTTGAAGGGAGCAGATTAATGCTAGATTTAAAAGTACAGGGCAGAGAAAGGTTTACCAAATATCCCACATTGTTCATGGGTAAGCGCTTTTAAATCTTTAAATACAATTGCACACATAGAGTAAGATGTCTTAAGAACTAAAGGCTTTTGAAGAGTAGTGGTTGCACGTGGGTCCCAACCAATTGTATGATGATGTCACTTGGATTTGACCAAAGAAAAATTTTGAATGAACCAATGCACGAGCTGATATGGCAACAATGAACAAGATTGTGACATGTGGCCACATTGGACGATAGGGGCATACCCACAATAATAAGATGCATGCATGATAAAGAATGTGGGGATGTGAGATGTCACCACGTGGCAGTGGGTCCTGTGCATGGTGAGCTGGAAATTAAGGGCAATTTAAGATGGAGCCACCAAAACTCAACATGTGTCGTGATTCGACGGTCAGCGCATGCCCGCTTTTCAAAGATGCCCAAAGTTTAAGAAATGGAGGCAAGCGGGTGAGCGCCATGTGGTGCTGATGTGGCACTCGATCGAAGGCTTAGCTAATCAAACATTGACACATGGCACCCAGTCAAAGGAGGGGTTACCACGAATTTGAATTTGAGGGGGGTGGAAAAATAAAATGATTTAAAAAATTTTCATTTTAAAATTGTTTTCAAATAGTGATACATGCAGCATTTTTAAATGCAAAAAAGTTATTTCCTAAAGTATAAACTTTAGAAATTTTGAATTTTTGAAAATATTCAAAGTTGTAGACCTGACATTTATAGCTATTGGAGTGATTTTCAATTCAACTTTTTCGGAGTTTCTGAGAGGCTAGATAGCAGTATTATACATCAACAAAAATGAGAGAAGATGAACTTTTCGATTATGGAGCTGGTTTCTGCACAGGAAGCAGCTGGTTCATGCTATAGAAGGTTTTATCTTAGAGATTGAATGGCATGTTTTATCAGGTGTTTAAAGTCACCAGTTGCAAAATCCAGTAGAAAAACATCATGAAAGTATTCAGTGACTATTGTATTAGATTATTTTGAGTTTTTGTGATGTTTTTGGCTTCAATTTGGTAAATTGGCACATATCTGGGTTCATTAGCAAATATTTGTCTTTACTGAGATATTTTTCATTTGGAGAGGCAAAACATAAAAGATATGATTAGTAGTTATCGAGAGAAGGTAGAGAGAGGCTTTTTCAGCTTCTTGGGAAGGAATTCTGAAGGGACACTTGCTAGTTGCAGATTCAATCTGGGAATTCTTTCCTCTATACTTATCTCATTCTCTTTCATTGTAAGGGTTCCAGTTCTTTGGAGAAAATTTTCACATTACTGTGAGACCATATTCTCTTTCAAGTTTTGATGTATTCCCAATATTGAGACACCATTCATTCAACAATTTTTCTTTTGTATGAATAGCAATAGTGAAGTTAATTCAGCTCATTTTAGATCTATTGGGTGTTTTTGTTTTTGAATTTCATGCATTTGAATGTATAATTTCAAGAAAATAAATACAAGTGAGCCAAAATTTCTTTAGTTTCATTCTGATTCTCATCTCCTATCTTAGTAATTTGCAGTCTTATGTGGTCTAGGAACAAAGAGCTGAAACCCATTTGCATCCCTTTAAAGTTGTATGTCACATATTTTTTTCTATTGGAACAAAGGGCCAAGTAAATGCTTGATGTGTTTGACAAGGTTGCTGGTTATTTTGAGGAGGAAAGTTCATAAGAATGACGTCTTAATGAAAAATGATGTTTGAATCACAAAGTGATAGGATGGATCTGATATCTTGGTGTATGAAATATGTCCTGGATATCACAGATGTATGTATTCAATTCATGGATTAGGTACTGATCATTTGTAGGATCAATTCATTCTTATTGCTACATATTTGAGGATTTGTTGAAAATCAACATCAATAATTAATTGTATTTCCCTTTCATGTTGAAGAACCTAAATGTGATGCCCTCACTCAGCTTGTGAATTTAATAGATATGCATCTAGCTATTGTAGATATGTGTCATTTCATGAGTCATTAAGAGAAATAAGGGTAAAATCTGCTTAATAGATTCAGGGATATGTTTTTGCACTGGTATGGTATCATTTGAATCTGAGGTCTACCCACCTAGGTTTAGCAGAGCTTGAAGTAGAAGAAGGGTCAAGCCTTATAGTTGGCCCTGTGTCTGAAATGATATGTTGAGAATGAGAGTTAGCTACCCCTAGATATGTCATATTCTCATGGGGATAATTGAAAACACTCCAGTGTTTTCAAACACTGACACCAACCAAGTGACAACAGTCCCTTTTTCCAAAGATAAAACTAAATAGAAAAATCTAAAAATGTACAAATTCATTGAAAAGTGTTCTTTGGATGGTTGGAAAAATTAGGTCTAATATAATAGATTACTTTTTTTCACAGTGATAAAAACAAAACTTTTTGCAAATTAATAATCATTCTTATGTACAAAGCTCAATTATTTACCTCTGTTTATATTTTTTAATACCCTTTTCTACGTAATATTGTATTTTGCAAATCCAATTGCAATGTTGAGCTTTCTTTTTTTCTACTATTTAAAGTATCTTTTATGTTGAGCTTCATATTATTGTTTTATTACGATCTTCCTTTGCTTTCATTCTTTGTTTCTTTCTTTCTTGATGGTTTTCTTGATAACTTGAATTTATTGTAAATTATGCCCATTAAATCCACATTTACCTCTTGTAGAAGAATTGTGGTTGTAGGTTTTTCAAGTGTTTCTAGAAGATGCTAGTCTCTTCCTTAATATATAATAATAGATTTAGGGACTTGTCAGTCTTTTGATGTCTGGACTATGCTTATTTTTCATTAAGTTTTTTATTACTCTTGTATTTTATAGATTATGTGACAACTGGCTGATTCAATCCCTTCTTCCTTAGGTTTTCATAAAATATGTATTCCCTGCTTTTGTCGTCTAACATGTATCACACCGGTTTCTTGGCTTATTTTAACTCATTTTTAAGAGTTGCAATGCTGCTATCTGCAAAATCGACACATACAAGGTTCCTTGTCTTTAGCTCTTTTTTTAGAGTCGCCATGATGCAAGTTACAAAATCGATCCATACAAAAGTAGTACACATTATAGCCATTAAGATTCATCTTTGTCAGATCAATGTTTTAATTAAGGCTCTTGTGTGACATTCACAGACACCTCCATGCAGGATTGTACCAGCCATTCCATGTCCTTCGCACACATAAAATTATGTCCTATTTGACGCTTGTACGTAATTTATTTTCTATTTTATGCATGACTGCTCTTATGTTCGGGCCTTGTCAGAAAAATTATTGTGTATTTACTTATAATTACATAATTTTCCTTCCATCTCATGTTTGATAATTAACATTCCAACGCTATTACTCATGATTCCACTAAATAATATTTCACATTATTCTGAAAATCTTGAAGTTACAGGAAGTAGAAATACCTAAACCACGACCTACTTTGTAAATTTAATTTGGACTTAAGTTACAGAATAATGTTTTATAGGAAATTACTGATAGAAGTTATGGACAAAATAAACATTTAAAAAAATGCCATTCTCTAAGAAAATGTAAGAATTTATTGTGGTGGTCCTAAGAGGCTACTGCCACTTCTATCTGCTATTTCTTCGGCATGTCCTCTATTCTTCATTCCCTGCCAGTGGGAGGTTGGTGAATATATTATGGAGCAGCTGCAGCACTCTCTTTGACTATTCTCCATCAACTACTATATAAGAGCATGGCTAAGATCACTAATTCACATTCCTTGCTCTTCTTTTGTAAGTACAAAATCAATCCTAACTGTGAAGTTGTACATTAAAGTCCCCTTTGTGCTCAATATTAGAAGTCATTAGCTTTTAGTAGTGCAATATCCTTTTTTCGATCTCTCATTTATCCATCTTTGGAATGATTTTATTTTATTAATTTATTTATAAAAAGAGACTATTCATTCAATTTGGGTGTCTAGATTTTGATTATCCTGTGTACCACGTTAATGGCAACCATAAATGTAGGAGTATTCCTCATAAAAAAGAAGAATTTATTCCTGTACCTGAAAGAAACCTACAAAACCAAGATCCAAGAATAGCAACAGGAGGGTCACTTACCTTACTAATGGCCTTAATTTGTGTGAGGATTATACCAAGGCTGCGAGTTGAAAACCAGTTGTGGTGTCTCCATATTTGAAATGATTATTAATCAACCAATTTTAGGTTACTTATTTATGATTGCACACAACTTTTGTTCTTCGAATATAAGTAAGTACTATTTGAAAAACAATCTCTCAGATAAACAAAAATCAAATATGCTTTCCCCTAATTCATGCCAGTGGTTACATTGATCCCTCCCAAAGTGGTTTCCATAGCTGCTCCACATCATCCACTGTGAAATTATCATTTGTTTGCGCATCAAAGAAAACATGTTCATCATCATTGTGATACCCACCAATGAGTAGGGCTCGAAGTTCATCCCTCTCCAAGTTGATCTTTACTACCTCTGCTTGTGTGGCTTCCAACTGGGACTTCAGCTCCCCGATTTGCTTCTGTAGTTGCTGAACTTGTGTTGCACAGCCATGCACAGGATCCTTCAGCCTTGCACTAGCTTCATACACCATGCTATTTACCGCATCTTTTCTTTTCTCAGCCTCCAAACCCTAAACCAATATCCAGTCAAAACAATGAATATACCTTTTTAAACAAGTAAAGAAATTAATCTTCTTAAACCTGTACAGCAAGGATCAAATTACATTGAATTTATGTCCATAGACTTCATGAAATCTATCCATAAGATCTCTTTCAGATCAATTTGATTTATTTTTTAATTATACAATAGTGTTTTTATCAAAATTTTGGAGCATATTTTCTAATAACTTATGAAGACAATCCGTTTTTAGGATCATGGAATGTTATCCAGAATATTGATGGTGAGAAAAGTTGCATAGTCTATTGAAGATTGATCCAGAATGTTGTCCAAAATATTATGGATTTTAGATATTTGAAGAGTTTATAGTATGTGGTTTTCAGGTTTAATTGTCACATTTATTTTCATAAAAAATTTATATCAAATTCTATGATATATTATAAGAACAATATAAAACTATAGGAAAGTCTAAGAAGTTATTAGGATGATAAAGTGCTCTATGAATTTTCTACACCTCTATACCATCTAGATTTGGTTTTAAAAAGCTGATATGAATGAACCTAAAAAACGCTTGCTAAAATCATAGTTACATTTAACCAGTAGTGAGTAGATTATCCATACACCTCTTGAAACATGTCTCATACAAACTTATAATTTAGCGTTAGATATAAAGTTTCTAAATTAAAATGTATGAGCTTCTTTTTAATCAACTTTTGGGATCACATTTCTTGATTTATTGGGAGGATGATCCCTGTCAGCATAATGGAATGTTGATAAACAAAAAATTATAGTTAAATCTAACTGTTTTAAGTCAATATTTTACAGATTATAAAAAATCTATGATTTAAAAAATAATATACATAATAACCGCGCACCTTCTATAATGCATTAAATCGATTCATACGTAAAGCTTAAAAAAACATTTTCAATGATAGACATCAGATTTAAAATTTATTCTAATTAAGAAATATTATCTATGGATTTAATTGTGTGAATCAATTTTCTCGTAAATCTAGACTTGCTGTCAATGATCTCCATTAACATACTGATTTCGAGATATATGAAATTTCATAGAGCTCGAGATTATTATTATTTTTAAATGTATATAATCCCAACAAGAATTGGTAAAATAGAATTAAATTTTAGAATCACAATTACTAAACATTTCGAATATCAGAAAGAAAAAAGAAAGAAGATC
The DNA here is from genome assembly GCA_028749045.1 of Cupressus sempervirens. Lineage (NCBI taxonomy): Eukaryota > Viridiplantae > Streptophyta > Pinopsida > Cupressales > Cupressaceae > Cupressus > Cupressus sempervirens. The sequence continues at coordinate 843,397,547 of CM053785.1, read as the reverse complement.
GAATATGATTACTTGAAGGGTTTTCAGTACATGCCGGGTCCCAAAAACTTGATGAACTATCTCAAATTTGAGAGGATCAGTTGATGGAAAATGCGGAGCTAACACACAACGCTCTGGACATTTCTTCCGGTGCTTCTTACAACCTGCGCATCTTGGCATTTTGTTTTCGATTGTTAACTGTTGTAGCTCACTGTTCAACTGGAGGCTCAACTGACATGAGTTTGTAGAAATTCAACACATAGGAAATAATGAGCATGAAAGAAGTTTACAGTTAGGAAGGGACTTATTCTTAGTATTTATAATCGTCGTAGGTGCGCAAAGACTACGCAATGGTTTGGTTTTCGCGTGTGAACATTAAAAACATGTTTCCTCTCCTTTCCCGGGAAAGTATCGTAGATTCTTTTCATCTTCCACAAAGAAGGGAAAGTAAGTACTGTGGACCCAACAAGTCAGTCACCATGCTAGACTGGAAAATAATGCTATTTTCTTGCTAAAAGACCGTGCATTAGGTTTCCCGTAAGAAAGTCATTTCAACTGGCCTTCGATTCCACCGTTTATACAGACGGGATAGACAACAAACTTATTTCTGCCAATTTTAGGTGCAATTATTAATGAATAAATAAATAAACATAATATTAATTATTATAGCTAAAGAATGTGCCAGGGGTATGCTAAAAGGTCTTTGATTGGAATCTATTATCAAAAATAAATATAATATATTGTAGAATGAAGTAACAATAACAACATTCATTTTGGACGAATGAAAATTATATGTTGGGTGAACTATATATTTTGAAGTGTAACATTGAATTGACTCTAAATACATTAGTAATTATTGTATTTGTAAATACAAAACAATAGAAAACTGAGTTTTCTTTTACAACAATTAGAATAGATGGTAATAAGAATGTAACTGCAAATAAAAGAAAAACATAATTGGTTGCATATCTTGACAACTTGTAGACATTTTTGTTTTGTATATTTCATTGATAAAGCCTTTATAATAGTAGAGGTCAAGCAAAAAATCATAGAAGGGAATTAATATTTTCAAACATATTGCATACTTAAATTATAGAATAACAGAATATCGTAAACTAGTTGGTATATGAATCCCATAAACCTGGAAACCTTAATAATCAAGCCAATCTAAAACAACAATTTGTGAAGTTATATAATTAGTAATTTTTTTACGCTTTATAACTTGCAACCTAACTCTCACCTCTCGCAGTGGTGGAACCTTCCCTTCAACACTTGATCCCCCCCCCCACAATATCTTTCCATATCTATGGTTGGTCATCTATAGTGGGGTCCCTTTACCTACTAGGGGGGTCCTACTACTCACGACAACTCACAAGATTTGTTCTTCACTTTAGGGATCAATTTGGGGATGCTAGAGGATCTGGCATTTTTGTACAGTGTTGGTCCTAAGGGTAGTCTAGAGAAAGTTGGGGCTCTGGAGATCCTGAAGTAAAAGTGGAAAGGTGTGGGTCAATATGCACTTAGGGCCCCATGTGGGAATCTTCCTACTGTAAGTCATGTGGGGATGTAGGTTCAAGGATTCTTCTCTTAGATTTTGTGTTGGACATTATTTTTAAGGGATTTTCACTGATCTTGGTAGGTAGATTTGTATCCTTTAGGCCTACCAGTGATATGGTGAGGAGATGGACTTCCATGAATTGGAAAATCAAGGGATCGATGGAAGTAGCTACTATGGAGGGCACCCTATTCTTGTTCAAATTTTCTATCAAGGAGAACCAAAATCAGGTTTTGGCAACAACTTGGAAATATAGAAAGCATCTCTTGATGCTAGTAAAATAGAAATCGAGCTTCAACCCTAGTATTGATCTTTAGTGAATGGCCCCAATTTGGGATAGACTCCAAGGTATGCCACTCGATTTATGGGATGAAAGCATCTTTTAAATGGATTGGGGACTCCTTTGGGCATTTTACCAAGGTTGATGTAGTTACCCTACACATATCTCACCTAGGTGTTGCTATATTTTTTGTTTTAATGTGGTCATTAATAAAGCCCTCACTAGTAGTATAGCCTTGAAATCAAAATGGGGAAACTAGAAGTGGGTGATTAACTATTACAATGTTGATTCATATTCTTCAAAGTGTGGGAAGTATGGCCATGTGGTCACTAACTGCAAAATAGATAAAAATAGTGGAGAGTCAACAAAAGGGAAGGAGGTAGTAGAAGAAAATGATTAAAATAAAGAGCTAGGGTGCTTATCTTGAATGGACCAAAACCTCCTGGAACCTCTACAAAGGAGTAGGAACAAACTCAAAGGCCACTTGGAGGAGAATGTATCTAGTGCAAACAAAGAGAATAATTCTAAAACTCATCAAGAGGAAGGAGACATGCTAACTAAGGTGGGGAAATAGTTTGATGACCCCAAGAGATGACTAGAGGAAATAAATATGGTGGATAATATTGAGGATAGGGAGGTATCCTAGACTATGTGTCATGCCCAAAAATATAAGGCAAAAACACACACAATTTTTTTTTTTTTAATTAAGATAATAAGGTCAACAAGGTTCAGAGGGTCAACTATAATGGAACTAACTAATCAAGTAGTTTGAAATTCAAGGGAACTGAATGTACTAGAAGATAGAAGCAAGTTCAAATAATTTTAGAGGGGTGAGAACTTGATTAAATACATAACATAAAATAGATGTTGGATGAACTTAAGTTTCTTAGTAACTCAATTTATTTAATTTAGATGATGAATTCATTTAACCTTAAGAGACTCTGAGAAAAAAACTCAAGTAGGTCAATAAAATTTAACTATACTACCATACTAGCTACGCTTACTACATTCATCAAAATCTAACTAGCCTGAAGTAACATACCATAGAAATAACGTTATTGTCGATGATACTACCTACATTTGAATTTTACAATTCTTCCCAAATACACCTGTAACAATTTCATTCATTAACTTATCCTTTACGGTTTAAAATTGAAGACTAGAATTAATTCAATAATTCTATAAGTTAAATTTAAACTCTAAAATAACTATTGCAAGATTTAGTTCAACATTAATAGGGTCCACATAAAAAAAAATTAATCTAACAAGCTCACCATAGTATTTAACTAATTAATAAAACATCAAGATTATTCTAATTAGGATATTCCAGTTTCCAAATAAAAACTTTTATAACAAACTAATTTAACATTAATATCATTTCTTGACAATAATAACAACTAATCCAAATTTGAATTAACATACATCTCAAACTAACTAAACGTAAATATTAACTCATACGAACCTTGACCACTAAAACAATTAGCATAATTTAGTACTAAAGATATATCCAAGTTAAATCAAAACAAAATTATAATAATACTAATCTAACTTAACTAAATTTTAAACAAATTCAAACTATCTCCAAGAAAAACATTTACTAAAATAGGATTTACTAAATTAAATACTAATTACAACACTAACTTCTAACATAACTAAACCCAATGCTAACTTTGTATTATAATTCTACTAAACTAAACTACTACTAATTTAAATAATAACTAAATCTAACTATCATAACCTTAAGATTCCCATACTAACTACTAACTTTAAATTAATAAACAATCTAAACTACAATTAATAAGTGTAATTGAAACATAAATAACTACAAGCAATAAAGACCAACACTATGCTAATCTGATCACTAACTAAACTTAACCCTACTACATTCCCCACCCTACTAACTAAACCCCACACCCCTACATCTAGATCCGACCACCCCCCCCCCCGTTTTTTAGGGTCGCTCACGTGCTGCCCGAGGCTTGCGCGTGGCAGGTTCGTCCCCTGAACCGTGTGGGGAAGAAGGTACGCAAGGGGCCGGAGAAGGCTTTACAAGCCGTGCCCTCCTATCTCGTCAACCCAGCTGCTTTACTTGCCCCCACACGTCACTGCAGGGTCAGCGACATTAGTAGGAAAAGGGGCATGGCAGGGTTAGCAAATAAACAATTAAATTTGATCATTCCCTACCCTTCCTATGATAAATTCGACCCCTGTACTTGCTGACAGGTGGTTGGATTGTTCATCTTTTTTTTTCTTTTTATAAGCTCTCCCAAGTGATACGACCAGTTCCATGGTCTTATGAATTAAATACTTAAAAGTTTTATAGTTGAGGGATGGATTTTAAAAATGCTAACATATATAATTAAATGTTTTATTTTCTATCCATTTTAAGTTATACTATTAAATGGAGTGACAAGGATCTTAGGTTGTATGACAAGGGGGAATACTTAATAGAATATTCTCTGTGACAAGAAGTGGAAATTAACTTTCCCATACATTTTCCAGAGAGGTCTTTTAAGCCTGGAAATGCAAACTTTTTTTTGAAAGCCAATTTTGGCTAAGTCTTGGCATGCTTTCTTGCTTAGGTTCTTTAATATGCAAAATGAATTTAAACAATTCTAGAGTTAATAGAGTTCCTATGAACAAGCACACTAATGCCAAAAGGACACAAGGGATTATAATTATCCTTCTATAATAGTTCATGTTAATTCAATCATCTAAAGGAAAGGTTGTATGTTTTATCTATAGTCATCATAGTAAGGTGTGTGTTCTTTCTTCATTATTTAAAATCAGAGAAATTCAAGCCTCTTAATCAATTGCTCTTGTTCTTAGGAATCTTAGCAAGGGATTATGAACCAATATTCAAAATTCAAAAGGTGATGAATTAATCCTTATCAAATTTAATTGTATCACTATTGTAACTTAACAATGAAAGTGCTAGCTTGGTGATCACAATATAGGATTGATACTATAACATGTTAATGTTCAAAATATTGAATTGAAACTTCAACACATCCATATGCCTTTCATCTTCATAATTGAAACTCAGAATTTCCCAATTCAAGACATTATCTATCATTCTAATTTCTCACATACATATGCCAAAATTTGAAACCACGTGAGAGCAATGCAAGCGAATTTTCATAATCTTTTCTTTCCTCTATTATTCATCCTGGTTCAAGGCTCCATCGGGAAAGAACCAGTAAGAAAACCCGATGTCTTTGCCACTGCATCAAATTAAATTACAATTTACATAATATTACAATTCAACGAGATTTCTTCAAGGATTCCACAATAGAACTTTTATCAAATGACTTCATTGCATCAAGAGTAAACATGGAAAATCAAAGAAACAACATGGAGATAACAACACAAGGAGATAAGCAAAATGAACATACATTCCCACCCGGTTGCACAATAGGTCCAACAATGAACCAATATAGGGGAAAGGTGGATTTTCTCAATAGGAGAAGCCAATCACCATACCTTCACTTAGCCCTTTCGGGGCTTAAAACTTCAAGAATTTCCATTCTTTCTCAAGGCCCTTTCGGGGCTATATTCACAAGGATTTTCATTCTTTACCACATTCGAGAATTCTCAATAACAAAAAGGTATGGGATGACAAGTAGGGGCCCATACACCCTACCCTTTTTTTCCCTCCTCTCTCCATGAGAGGAGACTCTACACTATTGAGGTCCAACTAATGCCCTTTCCCTAAGCATGGCCACTTCTTCCCTATCCAAGGGTGAGTGTTGCCAAATACATCCCCATGAAAATCTCTCAAAAAAAAACAATCAACAAACCAAGAAGGCATAACATCAAAGAAAACAAGATAAAATCTCTCCCAATACCACCCTCAACACACAAGCAAGGAATATATATCTACACAATGTCTCCAACATTATTCAACAAGATTCAAAACATGAACACACACAAAGAACCATTCATGGAGTGAAGAACTCCTACCTTCATAAAAGAGTTATGGCAATGGTGGTTTGAGAAGAGCTTCCCTTTTTCTTTCTTCAATCTTCAAGGCTTCCTCCAAAACTAGAGGATTGGGTGACAAAAAAACTAAACTCCTCCCAAAAAGCCTCTAAGTATGGTCCCTAACCCCACTAAGCTTCAAGTAACTCAAGATGGAGGTTTGGTTTCACTAACCCAAGTAAAGAGCAACCCCATTTTCGAAATCAGCCTATAATAGGGTTTTTAAGAGACCCTAAGAGTCAACCTAGGAGGCTAAAGGTTTGGAAAGTACCCCCACCCATAGCCTTACCCATAGGGGTACTTAAATTTAATGCTTCTAAGCCTTTAAAGGCTTATTAGGATTAATTAAAAGTTAGTAGAATAGTAAGATCAAATTACAACCTTTAAAGAATTACAATATATGATTAGCACAAAATTAACAAGAAATTTAACTCCGTTTCTTCCATAGAGTTATCTCGGTTGATTTTTCTGCACACTCATTGCACACATTAGTAGGTCCAAAAATCATGTGCATAATGTGAATAACATGCTAAAGAAAATTATACATAATTTAAAGCATCCACTTCTTAATAAATAGTTGTTTATCTAATTCTACTCATATTTCTAGCCTTTCGACTTGCATAACCAAATGTGTTAGCTTGCATACATTTTCTTTCATCATTATACATATTTATAAGAATTAAATGGCAGAATCAACTAACTAAAGTAAGCATCACACATCGCAAAATAGCATAACAATGCTCAGTGTATCCAATAATGTTCTGACATGTCAGCATTAGTATCAAAATAACAATGTATCATAGGTGCTAGGATGGGTCGGGGTGAGGCCTCACACTATGGTCAATGAAGATTGTAAAAATGTGATGGGTGAAGTGGTTACCCCACCAAGACTAGGATGATCTTAGGGTGGGAGGCTCATCTCAACCCCACGGGAAAAGGTAGAGAATATGGAGATTTTCTCTACCAAGTGGGTGGACTACCTTTCTCCAAACGAAACTCTTATGGTCACACTTCTATGTGTTAAGGAATCTCTCTTTGCTTCTAGTATATTAAAACCACTCATAGACAAGGGGGGTTGGAAGGAACCCAAGAAGAAAACTCGTTGAGAACCAAGTGCAGAGGTACACCCTGAGACAAGAACTAGAAGGCCACCAACAAGGGTCGAAAGAACTAAGGACACTTCCCAAGATATTTCCTAAGGGAAGTAGAGGACCTTAGAGGATACCCAAAGAGGTAAGAAATGAATTTTATCACCTAGAGTATTAACTGCTTAAACAACCCAAGAAAATAATTTTCTCTAAAGAATATGATTTATGATCATAAGGTATATATTGTCCTCATTTAAGAGGAAAAAATGAGCAAACACAAATTTCACAAACTTGTGGGACACATATGTGACAAGCTAAATATTCCTATAGTGAAGCATCTGGGGCTTCAAGAGGGATAATGACTATGTAGAACCTGGACAAGATCAATGTGATTGAAATACACTATCACCCTCATTACCTAGATGTCATGCATTATGATGGGGTTAAAGAATGGGCTTTCTTGAACATTTATGCCCCTAACACTAGGAGAGAGAGATTGGAGGTTTGGGAGCACTCCTCAACAAAAAATTCTCATGGTACCAAGGTTATTTGTGCAAGGGACTTCACTACCCCTCTATACCATTGAGAAAACATTGGTGGGCTTAAAGATGTTTTTAAAAGTATGCATGATCTTGATGGGTTTCTTAGAAGGAATGACCTCATTGATACGCAACTACAAGTAGTACATTTAACATGGACCAATAACAAACTAGGGATACAAACTCATACATGTTAACTTGGATAGTGTGGTGCTTTTGGCTTTCTAGAATATTCTACCTTACACTTCTCTTCATAGGTTCCCTAGGAATGTCTCGGATCATTCCATTATTATCTTTAACTAGATGAATAAAAAATAAAGAAAAAATAAACCTTTTAGGTATGAGATCATGGGGCATTCTCACCCCCAATTTAGATAATGTATAAGGGTCAAGGGTATGACTATGTTTTACATAGCTAAGAAACTTGAAAATATTAGGTAGGAGGTCATCACTTGGAAAATATCTTCATTCAGATACATCTTCAATAAAAGGAAAGAAATAGGATGTAAACTAGAGTTTTCTCAAGAAAGAATGCAAAAGGAAGATCTTTCAGCAAAAAATTTGTTGAAAACAAAAGAATTCTTTTAGAAATAGAGATCAAGGATTCATTGGCTCTTATAAGGAGATAGGAACAATAGTTTCTTCCATAGGTCAGACTCTAAACAAAAGAGAAGGAACAACATTATGAAGCTCATTAAAAGTGAGATCACTGATGAGGAAGAGATTGGAAGATGGACCACTAAATACTTCCATGAAGTTTATAACCACCTATAGCTACAGGTAAACCTGGTGATAGAAAATGACCTTTTGGAAATCATAAATATGGTGGTTGATGAGAGGAAAAACCAAGGCTTAATAAGGAAATTAACTGAAGAAGAAGTGAGATATATAGTTTTTGCTATGAGAGCATTCAAGGGCCCTAGATTGAATAGATTACCCCTAGCCTTCTTCCAAGAATATTGCGAGATTATTAAATATTACCTTCATATGGCAAAGGACTTCACTATAATAGGTAGAATCCTTAGAGAGATAAATCAAACCTTCATTATTTTGGTGTCTAAGGTTGCAGAGCCTAGTTATCTCAATGAGTTTAGACCCATAAGTCTATGTAACACCATATACAATATTTAGCTGAAAGTGGTGGTAAACTACATGAAGCCCATTCGAAAGAGGACTATTATCTCCACATAGAATGGGTTTGTCCCTAGACATTAGATTTTGGATGTTGTTATAACCTCCAATGAGGTTCTTTATTGTATGCAAAGGAGCGAGAACCTAGGTATGGCAATAAAAATTGATATTTAAAAGGCCTATGATAAGGTAGAGAAGCCATCATGAAAATTCTAAGCAATTTTGGTTTTTAGGAAAAGTTCATCTCTATAAAAGGGGAAATGATAAATATGTCTAGTTCTCAGTTTCTGCCAATGACTCCCCAAGGGACTTCTTCCAACTACAAAGGGGAATCTGATAGGAAGAGCCTATGTTGCCTTATTTGTTCATTATTGTGGCTGAAGTTTAGTTGAGAAATATAATAACTATGCCAACTCAGAGAGAAATTGTGGGGATTAAATCGGCCATAACTCTACCACCGTAAGTGTTGTAACAAGTTATTGATGATACCTTCTTCTATGGGTTGTCATCCATCAGAGAATCTAAAATCTAGAAGAAAGTGTTTAATGTGTATGCCCAAGTCTCGATTCAAAATATTAATTATCAAAAAATTAAGCTTTACTTCTTCAATACCAAATTGTCTTTGCAATAAAAAATTACCAAGGAAATGAATTTCCAAGTGGTTAGTGCCCCAAATACCTACCTAGGTCTGCCTCTTACTCCTAAGGAAGTCACCCCCCAATTCTATTATATTGTTGTTGAAAGAATGCAAAGGAAGCTTTCTGGTTGAAAAGGTAAGGTTCCAAGTAATGTTGGGAAATTGCAATTGATTAGTACCTCTCTCCAAGGAATCCTTGTTTAATTTTTGCCCTTATTTAAGATATCTATCCATGTGGAAGAAACCCTTGAAAATTTTTAGAGGAACTTCCTATGGTTGGGAATGGAGGAAAATTCAAAATAAAGTCTTCTAAGTTGGGAGAATGTTTGCAAACCTAAGTCTCAAGGGAGGTTGAATCTAAGAAGAATAAGGGGCTTGCATAAGGCCCACATGATGAATATTTTGTGATGACTAGCCCATGACTCAACTATTTGGCACAAAATAATGAGAGATAAATATCTTGGAGGGAGAGCTTTCAATCAAACTCTTTATACAAAGGGTCTTCCTATTGGTTGTAAGATATGGAGTAGCATTGTTAAAACTAGAAAACACTTATGAGAGGGAATCAAGGGGAACATTGGTGATGCAAATTTGGTGAGATTTAAGGAAGACATATCATGGATTGGTGACTTCCCTTTGAAGTTCATGAAGTTAGCTTCTCTAAAGGAGCACAGAGTGAATGCTAATAGTCTTTAGGTGTCCAATTATATTGAAAATAAGGAGTGGAAGGTTTTTAACACAAGGAACCTTAATTTGACTAATAAAGTTGTGCAAGAAGATTTGGTGTCCCTTATGAGGGAAACCTACATTCCCTCCTTCCCAAATAGAGACAAAATCATATGGTATAAGAACTCAAGTAGGGAATTCAATGTTAAGTCAACTTACAATAGTGTAATTGAAGAGGTTAGATCCCCAGAGTAGAGGATGGTTTGGTAATCTCACATGCTTCCTAAAATAAATTTATTTTGGTTGTCCATTATGCATGATAGCATCCTCACAATTGATAACCTCAAAAGGAGTGGCTTCCAAATGGAAAACTAGTGTGTTCTATGTTGTAGGGAGGAGAAAAATATCTCCCACTTCTTGATTCAATGCACTTATTCTATTTAGATTTGGTAGGAATTATTGAATCACTTGAGGATCTCTTAGGTGTTGAATATAGATGCTCATCAATTCACCTTGGGATGGAAGAGTCCCTCTAAGAACCCCATTAAATTAAAATGATCTGAAAAGATATCCCCCCTATGTTTGTTGGAACATATGAAAGTAGAGAAATAATCATATATTTAGATATAAATTCTCTCCTCTAAAGGTGGTTTCTCAAGTAATTATGGGCATAATAAAGGAGGGCACTCAAATATAGAAGTGGAAACTACCTCCTCACTCCCCTCCCCCCAACACACACTTGTATAGGCATTGCACACAAATACATTATATCTCACAATTAGTAGAGAAGGTAGATAGTTCAAAGGTCCAAAGTAGGAAGAAAACCAAATGGAAGGCACCCCCCTTGATCAGTAGAAACTTATCTTGATGGCTAAAGAAAGAGCGAAGGGGTTACTATTGGAGGAGTAATCAAGAATGAATAGGGTGTTTGTATGAAGGGTTATTCAATGAATTATAGGAAATTTTTGAATAATAAAGCAGAAGTGCTTTCTCTTCTATGGGGTCTAGAGATTTCCTAAAATAGAAGAATTTAAATTTTGATAATTGGGGGAGGCTATTTATTAGTTGTTGAGGCTATTAAAGGCATGAATCAGATGAGCTATAATGTCATGTCAATCATAAGGAATGCACAAACACTTTTGAATAGATTTAAAGATTTTAAAAGTTAGCATGTGTATAGGAGGAAAAACAAGTGGTGAACTACTTGGCAAGTTACAAACATAGAATCATTAATCGCCAAGTTTCAGAATTTTAGTATGATCAACTAGTGGTGATTTGATCACTTGCTCAAAATGAATCCTTTTCAATAAATGATGATAATATTAATTGATTGGCTATTTAGTGGTATCCTTGTGATAATGATGTTCTTTTTAATGGCTCACCTAGAAATCCAAAACTTTAATTAAACTATTTTCTTACATAAGGACTTGGAGGCCTTTGCTAATATGATGATAAATTTAGTGGAGAAGTTGGTGAAGGTTAGCTTAGTTGGGATTAACTAGGTTTCAAAAATTAGAATTATGACACTCTATGTGAAGTGTAGGTTAGTGACTCAAAGAAAGATTTTGGGAAAATTTTTATAGTCGCAAAGTATGGTATTTTCCTATTTTGGATGGTTGATTTTAAGGGAAGACTATGCATGAATGATGATTTGGCAGCAAGAGAATAAATGTAATTTTAATGAGTTGTATGAGAATCAAAAGTGTGTTTGAAACATCAAAGGCATTCAATATTATGATTTGAACTATTAGGTGAGGAAAAGCTAGGGGGGTAAAAGCACAAAACTGTGTCACCCTTTTGTAAAGGAAAACAAGAAAAGTATTGGTATTCACCTCCAATGAGACAAAACTTGTATTATTATTTATATTTTAAAAATGAAGTAAACTAATGAAATGTATAGAAGTGGATGAATTTTATGATTATGATTTTTAATAATTATTTGGAATAATAGTTTATATATTTTCCTAATTTTTGTAGATAGGTTTTTAGTTGTTGAAAAATGCTAATAATTAGGGGTATAGTTCCCACCACAAAACTATATGGAAATAAGCTTATCTCCCTTTGATCTTAAACTATTTTATAGATTTAACATATATAGCTAGAATAATCAAAAATAAAAATTGGCTTCAGACCTAAATTTCTCTTTTATAATGATTCAAATTTCAACTCACCAGATATTGATAGTTTTCATCTCCCACCACATTTATAAAAACAAATCTATTCTAACCATAAGAAAAATTATACATTCTCAAAGAGGACTCTTTCCTCTAGAATGTTGTATAATTTTTAAATTACAATATACTATATCTAATTAAATAACTATAAACTATATATGAGAATATTCATCACTTTGACCTCTATAAAATACTGTTTATATGTTATTTAAAAAATCATAAAAAATAGTTAGATTTATTAAAATTTCAATTTTATGAAATAAGTTTTATTTATTTAGTAATTTGATGAACCTTGCATTTAATAGACATTTCCAATTGGAAAAGTATGATACCACATATAAATTAGCTATAATTAATTTATCTAGATCATATATTTGAAAAAAATTGATTTTTTGATAGAATTACTCAAATTTGGTCATTCTGTTAAGTCAACCTAAAAGTTGACATAGCTTTTTAATTTTACCCAGGGGCTAGTGTTGTTACAGTTCATGGGCGCTATGGCTTTGGATCTCAAAAAAGGAGAGGACGATCTAGTTGTTGATCTTCGTGAGGAAAAAGCCATAGAGAATGTTAATTCCAAAATTGAGATACCAAGTGTTGAAGAGAATGTTAGGAATGACAAGGTAGTGTAGACATATTTATAGGAAGGTGGGCTTGGTCCTTTTATGGAGATTATTGAAGGCCATGACAAGAAGATGACATGGTAGTTTATGGATTCCTCTAAGAACCACTGGGATAGCATTGATGGGCTTTCCTTTGAAGTTACATAAGAGTTTATCAGTAGCACATGGGTCTAGCTATAGAAAGAAAAGGATGGAGGAAGCACCTAGGGTTGTGGCTCAAATGAGTCCCTAGAATTTTTTTTAATATGACAAAGCTCCTATCTATTTCTTTGGTGTAGCTTCTTGTGAAAATCTTCCTAAACTATGAGACATGGTCTATTACATTATCATGAGGTATATCACCTTGGAGTAAAAAGTTAAGGTCTATTAATATTACCAGTTCCCTATCCTTCATAACTTTATGAGTAGGGAAAGTATCTCTTTTCCTTACTTTTCATTTCACTATATGGAGGATTGTGAATGGAATATCCATTATAAGAGAGTTGAAGGAAAAAATATACTATTTATCGCCAAGCCCTTATTCTCAATCTATTCAAATTCTAGAAAGGCCTCCACCAATGAATTTTGAGCCCAAGCCCTTCCCCATTAAAAATCACTTAGATTACTCAAATGTTCTCCCTCTCTACAAAAACCTACATTGATAGGTAGCCTTTAGCTACTGCCAAAAAAGATAAAAATAGAAAAAATTGAGGTCCCATATGTTGAAAGTACTAGTACTATAACTAGGAAGGCCGAAAATAGGTTTAGAAAAATACTAAGAGAAGAAAAAGAGAAACCCTTGGCAAGGAAAAACTTGAAAATTTTGAGTCCACTGATAATTTAAGAAAGAAAACTAGCCCTAGATCTAAAAGGAAATCCACTATGGGAAATTATGTTCAGGGAACATGAGCGGAAAGAGATTGGAAATGAAGGGAAGGATGAGGAAGTTATTGGAGTGGAAAAAGGCAATCCATTACCCTCTTGGGTGTTTGATACATTTAAAACTAAGGCCAAGACTCTGGAGTCTAAGAAGGACGGGGTAATGAGAGAATTGGGCATACTAATGTCCTAGGGGAGGTGTTGATCAGAAGGAGAAGAATAATAGGGGGATTGACATCTAGAAGTAGATGGATACCATGGGGTAAATAGATAAATCCCAAGGGAGCCTAAATATAGCCAAGTTGGAGGAGACCATCACTAGTCTGATTGAGAAGAATGAGCATTTGGAGGACAAGTTTGACAAGGTTGCTAACCTTTCTATCGTAGTTATGCATTCAATTGTGACTACTCTTCATCTATTTTAGGTGAGCAAGGAGAACCCCACTAAGGATTTCCACATAGAAATGACTTATTCTCCCTATGGATTTCTAGTGGATGATTGGTTGCACTTTCTACTAGAGAACTCAAGGAACCAAAGAAAGGAGAGTTAGCTCTTTGTTGTGTGCTATTTTTTGGCCAAATTTTTGTTATGTTAGTTTATGTTTAGCTCAGGGGGATTTCAATGTTGATACTTTCTAGACTTATTTAATTCCTAATGACTTTGGAAAGTAACATGTATAATGAAGATAATACATAGTTATTAGTAGAACTAAATTTCAAAACATCTCAATTTGAGGGTCTTTATATTAAGGAAGGGTGTTGGTTAATATGCTAGTAGTGAATTTTTCCTAATTTCAACTTTTGTTTTCTATTCTAAACTAGCCTCCATTTTGGTTGCCTTTCAATATCAAAAATAGTTTTTCAACTCTCATAGTTGATGTATGATACTTGTCAGAGAAGAGTTATAGTCACTAAAAAGGCATGCACACTAAGATCATGAAGAATCAAGTGCATCCCATATACTCAAATGGACTATAAAATTTGTAATACCACACATGCTAATTATCTACAAGTTGATGTGAAAACATGATTAAGGATTTCTATGATAAAAGGGAGTATATTCAAGTGATTCTCTATAAAAAATGTTTCATTGTAGGATGAAGTAATAGAGAAAGCCATATACACCTAGAAAGGTTTAAAAGTACAATATTGTAGGTTTATAGTTTTTGCGGGATTTACCAAACAAATGTAGCAATGCAATTCATTGGAACATTAAAAAAAAAACTCTTAATCATACATTTTTTTCTTTTCCTTCTTCATATGAAAGGTCAAACCTATAGAAGGAAAAAAATAAGAAGTGGTCAATAACTAAAATTTAGCTGAAATGAAAGAATGGAAAAACTTGGAATATAGAAATACAAAAGAAGGTAAAAAAATAACATCAAATAACCTTCAAGAGGCTTAAGGTAGGGGGGTCCCCTATCTCCTATCCTATTCATTATCATGGCTGAGTGTATTGGTAGGTTGATTTAGAGAAAAATACAAGATGGGATATTAAGAGGAATCAAGCCTTCTTTAAGACATATTGCTTTTACCAATCAATAGTTTTTGGATGATACTATCATGGGAGGGGAAGCTTTGGTTCAAAAGGCTAAAGAGATGAAGAAATTACTAGATGTGTATATCAGGGGATTAGGCTAGCTCATTAATTGGGCAAAAAGATCAATTTTCTTGATTAATACTCCTATTGAAAGAAAAAGGAAGATTGCTGAGATTGTTGGATGTGGGGTTGGCAACCTTCCAACTAGCTATCTTGGTCTCTTGCTAGGAACTAAGTTGCTACATTCTTTCTGGAATAGGATTCTTGATAGGTTTAGTAAGAAGTTGGTAGGATGGAAAGGTACCACTTTAATCCAAGCTAGAAAATGTCTTTTGGTGAAATCCTCTCTTCAAAATCTTCCAATGTATGCCCTAAGTCTCTTTGGGATACTGGCCAAATACACCGATAAAATGGAAAAGATCCAAAGAGATTTTCTTTTGTCTGGTCTTGAGGAACACAAAAGATAACCTCTTATGTCTTGGGATAATGTTTGCCGCCCCAAAAGTTATGGAGGTCTTGGAATTAGGAAACTAAGACATCTTCCAGCTAAGAAGATCTAGAACATTTTCAATAGTATGGGGGAATGGAGAGACATTTTAATGGAGAAGTATATAAGAAGGCCTTCTCTAATATTTTTTCTCACTGATACAAAAATCCCAAATGGTTTAGTCATTTGGAATGGTATTCTTAAGGCAAGAGACCTAGCTAATTCTAAGACTAAGTAGAAATTGGAAAATGGTGAAGACATCCTCTTCTCACATGATAACTGGTTGTTTCAAGGTCCTCTCATTAACAATCCTATTTATGAAAACTGGGAAAATATTTGTATTAGGCAAGTTGGATTAAAAGTTCTGATACTACAGAATAGACTAGGGATGGAGAGACTTATCTCTCATCTCAAATGATCTCAAGCCAATAATGGTGATGTTAAATTCAATGATCTTGAACAATAAGAGGGATGAATTAATATGGGAGGATAATCCTAATGGTTTCTACTAGGTGGCATCAAGATATAATTTCTTTTGGAGCCTGAAAGAGAAACCTCCTTTGGCTAAGGCTTGGTTGCTTGGCCTTACCCCTAAGATTGATATGTTCTTTTGGCTAATGTTACAAGATAAAATTCTCACTTCAGATAATTTGGTAAAGAAAGGTCATTGTATCCCAAGTAGATGTATTCTTTGCAAGCATCAATTGAAGTTGGTTGATTATATTTTTATCCATTGTCCATACTCCATGGAGGTTTGGGATTTGCTCACTAAGAAAAATGAGGTTAGTTGGTGTAGGCTAGGTAGTGTTTTGGATGTCTTTTATCAATGGGATAGTATCTATAAAAGCACAAATTTGCATACTATAAGCTCCTAGACTTTGCCTCACTTTTGCTAGGGAGTTTGGAAGGAGAGAAATAATCAAATTTTTATAGACAGGGAGGAACCTACTTATGTGCTTGCAAAGAAAATTAATAGTAATATGAAGGAAAACTTCCAGATAAGAAAGGGGGGAGATATTGATGATGGAGGTAGAAATAAGGAAAAGGAAAAAGATAGGAGAACTAAAAGATAAGAGGTGAAATGGAAAATCCCACTTGAGGGTTGGCTAAAGGGAATCCTAATCTTTCAGGATGTGGAGGAATAATTAGAAATTGTCATTGTGGAGGAGTTGTTGCTCTCTCCTACCCCTTGGGAATCCAAACAAACCATTATGGTAAAGTTGGTGCTACTCTCCACACTGTTAAATTATCCCTAGATGTGGGAGTCAAAAAATTATGGTTGGAGGGTGACTCAAATAATATTATTAGATGTATCAAAGGGGTTCTTCATCCTACCTAGAAAATTGCAAATATAATTGAAGAAAACTGTAAAACACATGGAAATTTTAATTGCATTTATGTAAGCCATGTGTATAGGGAGGCTAACTTGGTGGATGATCGGTTTGCCAATGAAGTAATAAAGAAAGATATAGTGATGATATGGAACACTGGCATAAATATTTTGGTAGACACAAAAAGCCTAATCGATCAAGAGAGGATCGACGGAGGTATGTGTGAAATCCTAAGTTAATTATGGAAATTAACACAAGTATGGGTGCAAGCCAATGCAATTATGGTAAATATAGAAGGAACAAGTGGAAGAAATTTTCCATGTCAAATTGACACACTTTATGGGTCATAGATTTCCTTTACCATTTTTTTAGAACTAAAAGACAAAGTGGTGAAAGAGAAAGTGGTTTTGAATAGAGTATACAGTGGATTGAGGAAGGCAAAAAGAGGATTACATTTATGAGAATTGAAAATATTCAGGCTACAGAGATAGTGGGTGAAAGGAGCAAGAAAGAACTAGTAGGTGAGGCAGACAAATGGAAGCAAAGAACCAAAGTTTGGGAGAAGCTTGAAAAGGGTCGATTTGCAAATTATCACCAAGCTTCATCAATATGACCCAGTGATAAACAATCTTATGTTAAATTTGTGGAAGGATGGTCGGGTCAAAGTAGATGGGGTGTCATATCAAATTACTATGTAGGTCATCACCCATGTCACTCAAATTCTAGATTAGTGATTAAAGTTCTATAGAGATTAAAAGGTGTATGCGAATGTGGTTAAGGATTTCACCAAGAGCACAGAAGAGAAAAAGGAACTAGTGCAATGCGAGACCTACTATGAGATGGACTTGATTAAGAAGCTTTGGAGGTATGTGCTAATGGCCACTATTAAGTATATATCTTTGGATATAAGATTTGATAGGGTTAGAACCATCATTTAGTTTTGCTTAGTAATTTTCTTTGTGGGGTTAAGGTTTCCCTTCTATTTTATTTGTATTCTTCCATGCACAAGAGTATTTCTAGGCACAAGAAAAAACCTACTTCTAACTTGTCCTTACATGAGGGTTTATTTCTCTTGATTTATGAGCATTTTAAGGCTCAATCTAGGAGTAAAACCCTGGCTCATGCAGTGGTTGCCTCTAAGGAGATGGGGAGCTCTAACTTCTCCTTAGACATGGATGAATTTTAGAGTAATAAGCTTGGAGGAGGAAGATTATCTCTCATCTAGAAAGAAGGCAAGGCGAAAAGATAAGGAAACACCTACTTCAACTAAAGTTTTGTGTAGGAAAAGCCCCATGGACCTTGTGCCCAAAACTACTAGTCACAGGGAAGAAGAGTACAATGAGGAAGGTGAAGAAATGAATACAAATGAGGAGAACAAGGGTGAGGAAGATGAAGATAGAGAGGAGCTAGTTGATAATCCTACACAGAAGTAGAGGAGGATGAAAGAGGCATTGGATAATGTTGTCCTTAATGTCACACAAATGTCATATTAGTTATTAGTCTCAGTTAACCGAGCTCAGCTACAGTGTCAACCGAGCTCACTCGGTCATCACAGAAAATGAAGTAGTCAGTATCAACTGAGCTCACTTGGTCATCGAAGAAAATAAGGCAGATAGTGTCAACCGAGCTCACTTGGTCATCAAAGGAAATGAATTAGTCAGTATTAACTGAGCTTACTTGATCATCAAAGAAAATAAGGTAGACAAGTATTAACCGAGCTTACTCGGTCATCAAAGAAAATAAGGCAGACAAGTGTTAACCAAGCTCACTCGGTTATCGAAGAAAATGAGGCAGATAGTGTTAACCGAGATCACTCGATCAACAAAGAAATTTGGCAAAGACAGTTTCCACCGAGCTCACTCGATCATCTATAGAAACTTAGTACTTAACGAGTTCTCCCGACGATTGAAGGGTTGTCACGGAGTTCGCTGTATTAACCGAGCTTAGTCGGTTAACACAGGAATTATTTTCTGAACAGTATTAACCAAGCAGGGTCAGCTAGTAAAGAGATTTGTTAGTTTTTAATTTTAATTATTTCTAGCCGACTATTGCATTTGTTTGATTATTGGTCAGTGATTTGAGCCGAGTAAGATAATCTTAAAGGTATATAAGGTCACTCAAGTTGTAAATCAAAATGAAGAAGTGTGATGAAGTTATGAAGCTACATTATAGTGTAAAATAAAAAAAGGCGAATGTTGAAGAAAGTCTGACGAAGGATCAGATGTGTTGAAGGAGCTGAAAAGTTGTATTTGATCAGTAAGAATTTGATCAAGAATAACAGAGATTTGTAATCAACAAAGATAAGTTGCATAATGTATTAGATCACTTCATTGTTGTTTTCTAACCATTGTAATAGTGAACTCAAAATCTCTTAACAGAGTTGGCTTAACAACCATTCTATAAATCCTCTAACAAGGTGACAGTTCAGTTGAATTGTTCTAAAGACCTCTAGCAAGGCCACTCCTAACAAGGTGATTAAATCCTCTAACAGGGTCACACCTAACAGTGTGTTGTGTAACCTTTAAAAAGGTTGGCTCCTAACAGGGCTCACTTCAAAAGAGTGAAAAACAGTAACTAGTTACATTGGTGGTTTTTCCCATATTGGGTTTCCACGTTAAATTTGGTGTCTCTAGTGTTCATGATTGCTGAATTGTTTTTGGTTATCAGTTCTTAATAATTATTATTATTTGCTGCATTATCAAGTTTTATTAATTTGTAACTAAGATCAAGTTTTTAGACATCTAAGGGACTGTGAAATGTTTTTGTGGTAACTAATTCACCCCCTCCCCCTCTCAGTTACTCCATTCTCATTTCCAACAATTGGTATTAGAGCTTTTGGTGCTTGCAGGAAAAGATTTCAAGGTTCTAAGCCAAAGATCAAGATGTCTTACAAAAGAGAAATTCAAAAACTTAACAGAGATAACTTCTCAGCATGGCAAGGATTGATGAAACTTCATCTGGCTATTGTTGGTGATACTTGACTGAAATACCTTGAAGAAGAATATGAAGAACCTTCTGGCACATTGTCAGTTAATGATATTGCTGAAAAGAATACTCACAACAATATGATGATAGACATAGCATCTGCTCTCAACTATGAAGAATTTGATGACATTAAGGACTGCAAAACTACCTTTGACATGTGGAACAAGCAAAAAGAGATCTATGGAGGGGATGATAATGTGAGAAGAGCAAAAGTAGAAAGTCTAAGAGGACAATTTGATCTAATGAGGACGAGAGAAGATGAAAACATTGCAAAGTATGTTGAAAGAGTTAAAGCATGTGTAAGTGCAATCAGGGTAGCTGGAGGTGACATCAAAGGAGAAACAGTTGTAAGAAAATTTCTCAGAACCTTGCTTCCCGTTTATGCAATCAGAGTCTCTACAATTCAGGAAAGAAGGTGTGAAGCAAATCATAAAATAAATCTTGAGGCCATAGTCGGAAGACTAACTGCATTTGAACTAGATAACTTTGACAACTATGTTCCAACCTCCAAAAACATTGAATCAGCATTTCAATCCAAGCTTTCACTCAAAGAGAAAAGAAAATAGAAGATAGAATCACAGTCAGAAAGTGAAAAAGAATCAAGCCAAAGTTCAGACAGTGATCTCGAAGTGATTGAAGCTCTACTAGCCAGGAAATATTCTAGAGGCAGAGGAAAATACAAAGGTAAAGTTCCTCTAATATGTTTTTCTTGTGATGAAATTGGTCATATTGTAGCAAGGTGCCCAAAGAAGAAAAACAATGATGAAAAGAAAGATCACAAATGGAATGGCAAGAAAGACTTTAAACCATCCAAGAAAAAAGGTAAGAAATCATGTTTCATGGCTGAAAATTCTAAGGATTCTGATAATAGTGAGGATGAAATTGTTTATATTGCTGTTAAAGATGACTCTAATAGTGATGATGAATATAAAATGGATCTTATCTCTCATTTAAGTAAGAATGATACATGGATTATAGACATCGGTTGCTCACATCATATGACTGGTGACAAAACTAAGTTTGATCAGTTTGAAGACTATGATGGTGGCAGTGTAAGGTTTGGTAATAATGAACCTTGTTTCATAAAAGGAAGAGGAAGAATTTGTCTATCCAAAGAACTTATATGTAATAATGCTTACTGGGTTGAAGGTCTCAAAAATAATTTGCTAAGTGTTGCACAGTTACTAAATACTAGATTCAAGGTGGAGTTCATGCATGGAAAGGCGAGACTGTTGAATGAGCAAGGAAAACTGATAGGATCTGGCACCCAAACTAAAGGTAACTTGTTCTATCTATAACTTGGTGAATGCTCATGTTTTATTGCTCAAATTGAAGAGAGTTGGTTATGGCATAAAAGGTTGTGTCATGTCAATTTTGATAATTTGGTAAAAATAAGCAAATTCAAGAAAGTAAGAGGCATTCCTAACATTAAGAAACCTGAGGTTGGTCTATGCAAGAATTGTCAGATTGGTAAAATGGGAAAAACTAGTTTTAAAGGTAAAAACTATCAATCTGAAGATATATTAGAAATTGTGCATACTGATTTATGTGGACCCATTGGAATAGAGAGCTATACTGGAGAAAAGTTTTTCATTCTTTTTGTTGATGACTATTCAAGAATGATGACTGTCATGTATCTAAGGAATAAATTAGAAGCATTTGAGAAATTCAAATGGCATTTGGCAAGAGTGGAAAAAGAAACAGGCAAAAGGCTGAAATGTTTAAGGTCGGACAGAGGTGGTGAATTCATTTCACATGAATTCAGTAACTTCTGCATTGAAAGAGGTATTAAAAGACAGGTTTTAGCACCAGGAACTCCAGAACAAAATGGAATAGCTGAAAGAAGAAACAAATCTATTATGGATTGTGTAAGAACCCTGATGATAGAAAAAAAACATTGCTATCAAATATTGGAAGGAAGCCATCAGCACTACAGTTCATACCTTAAATCGAGTATAGTTGAAGGACTCATTCAAAACTCCCTATGAATTATGGTATGGCTACAAACCCAATATAAGTTATCTGAAAGTATTTGGAAGCAAATGTTATATTTTGAAAGAATCTAGAAAAGGAAAATTTGATGTAAAAGGTGATGAAGGAATATTTTTGGGATATTCTTGCAAAAGCAAAGCATATAGATGTTTAAATCTATCCAATCACAAAGTCATAGAAAGCTCACATGTGAAAGTTGATGAGTTTGCAGACAAATCAGAAGAAGAAAGAAAAAAGATACCTAAAGACTACAAGAGATTTGTTTACATTGAACCTGATACTATACCAAGTATACCGTTCTCAACTCATGAGTCTTCAGTAACCAAGTTGCAAATAGTTCAAACCGAGCCACAGCAACATTCAGACACTACCGAGCAAGTGTCTACCAAGTCTAAAGAAACCAAGCCAGAACAACCTGAATATGAAATTGAAGCACAAATAGATATCAATGAAACTCATTCAAGAGGTAAAGAACTTGTATTAGCTAAATATGTCAGAAGACATCATACACTAGATCAGATCATTGGAGACAAATATGAAGGAACCCTGACAAGAAGTAAGTTGAAAAATACTTGTTTACTTGCTGATTTTGAACCTAGAAGTATTAAAGACGCATTGGCAAATGATAGTTGGATTGAGGCAATGAATGAGGAAATAGAACAGATAGATAAGAACAAGACATGGACTCTTGTACCTAGGCCTAAAGATAAGAATATAATTGGAACCAAGTGGGTATTCAGAAACAAGTTGACCGAAGATGGTAAGGTATCCAGAAACAAAGCTAGATTGGTATGCAAAGGATACTCTCAAGAAGAAGGCATAGATTATGGGGAAACTTTTGCTCCTGTTGCAAGATTGGAAGGAGTCAGAACCTTACTTGCATATGCTACTCACAAAGGATTCAAAGTTTATTAGATGGATGTCAAGTCAGCATTCCTCAATAGAATACTAGATGAAGAGGCTTACATTGAACAACCTGAAGGTTTTGTTGATGCATATAAAAGGAACATGGTCTGCAAATTACACAAGACAATGTATGGTCTGAAACAAGCCCCTAGAGCATGCTATGAAAGATTGCATAATTATCTTATTCAGATTGGTTTTCAAGGAACTAATGATAATAGTAGCTTGTATATAAAGGAAGGACCGGATAATAAGATTGTCTTGGCAGAAATATTTGTAGATGATACTGTTTTCACAGGGAATAATGATCTTTGCAAAAAAATTTCAGAACAAATGAACAAGGAATTTGAAACGTCTATGTTTGGTGAAATAAAATTCATTTTTGGTCTTCAAATTCAACAAAATAAGAATGGCATCTTCATTACTCAATCAAAATATATCAAGGAGATATTGGAAAAGTTTGGTATGGAGGACCGCAAACCAGTTGGAACTCCTATGTGTATTGGATCGAAAGCTACCAAAGATGATGAATCCAAAGAAGTAGATCAAACATTGTATAGATCTATGATTGGAAAGCTGCAGTATGTAGTTCATACCAGGCCAGATATTGCTCTTGCAGTTGGTATTGTTGCAAGATTTTTAGCAAAACCAAGAGAAACTCACCTAATGGCAATCAAAAGAATAATGAGATATTTAAAAGGAACTGAAGATTATGGACTATGGTACAAATTTGGAGGTAATTTGGATTTGAAAGTTTTTACTAATGCTGATTGGGCAGGGAATCTTGATGATAGAAAAAGCACAAGTGGAGGAGCATTCTTTCTTGGAAAGAGATTGGTTTTTTGGACAAGCAAAAAGCAAAATTGTACATCCCAATCTACAGGAGAGGCAGTGTATGTTGCTGCAGCAGTAAACTATTCCAAAATTGTTTGGTTTAAGAAGTTATTACAAGGAATGAAGATGGAAATCAAAGAACCAGTTGTTATGTTCTATGACAATACTAGTGCAATCAACATATCCAAGAGTCCAGTGATGCATTCCAACACCAAGCATATTGCAATCAAATACCATTTTGTCAGAGAATTAGTGCAAGACAAGGAGATCAGATTGGAATATGTTCACACAATGGAACAAATTATCGATATATTCACAAAACCCTTATCTAAGGATGCATTTTTGAATCTTAGAAGCAAGTTAGGTGTCATTCCCCTATCTGAAGTTCACTAAAATAAGTTTTAGTGATGCATCAACGCATATAAGATTGAAGATCTATCTATTGATGTAGTTTAATAAGAAATGATTGCATATGAATCAGTACTAAAGGTACATTGCAATTCACTTTACTTCTATTATCTTTGGCATGTGTTGTCAAAGAAGGAGAGATCTACTGTCATATCTTTCTAAACTTTGTGAAATTTGAAAAATCTGCTATGAAGCTCCTTAAAAGAGGGAGTCTATTAAAAGAGGGAGAAGTCTATGATCTTGTTGGACTTATTTCAAAATTTCATTCTGTTATGACATGTTGTGTTTCCATCAATGCCAAAGAGGGAGATTGTTGGATAATGTTGTCCTTAATGTCACACAAATGTCATATCAGTTATTAGTCTTAGTTAACCGAGCTCAGCTACAGTGTCAACCGAGCTCACTCGGTCATTAAATAAAATCAAGCAGTCAGTATCAATCGAGCTCACTCGGTCATCAAACAAAATAAGACAAATAGTGTCAACCGAGCTCACTCGGTCATCGAAGAAAATGAAGCAGTCAGTATTAACTGAGTTTACTCGGTCATAAAAGAAAATAAGGTAGACAAGTATTAACCGAGCTTACTCGGTCATCAAAGAAAATAAGGCAGACAAGTGTTAACCAAGCTCACTCGATTATCGAAGAAAATGAGGCAGACAGTGTTAACCGAGATCACTCGGTCAACAAAGGAATTTGGCAAAGACAGTTTCCACCGAGCTCACTCAGTCATCTATTGAAACTCAATACTTACCAATTTCTTCCGGCGATAGAAGGGTTGTCACGAAGTTCGCTGTATTAACCGAGCTCAGTCGGTTAACATAGGAATTATTTTCTGAACAGTATTAATCGAGTAGGGTCAGCCAGTAAAGGGATTTGTTAGTTTGTAATTTTAATTATTTCTAGCCGACTATTGTATTTGTTTGATTATTGGTCAGTGATTTGAGCTGACTAAGATAATCTGAAAGTTATATAAGGTCACTCAAGTTGTAAATCAAAATGAAGAAGTGTGATGAAGTTATGAAGGTACGTTATAGTGTAAAATAAAAAAAGGTGAATGTTGAAGAAAGTCTGACGAAGGATCAGATGTGTTGAAGGAGCTGAAAAGTTGTATTTGATCAGTAAGGATTCGATCAAGAATAACAAAGATCTGTAATCAGCAAAGATAAGTTGCATATTGTATTAGATCACTTCATTGTTGTTTTCTAACCATTGTAACAGTGAACTCAAAATCTCTTAACAGAGTTGGTTTAACAATTATTCTATAAATCCTCTAACAAGGTGACAGTTCAGTTGAATTGTTCTAAAGACGTCTAACAAGGCCACTCCTAACAGGGTGATTAAATCCTCTAACAGGGTCACACCTAACAATGTGTTTTGTAACCTTTAATAGGGTTGGCTCCTAATAGGGCTCACTTCAGAAGAGTGAAAAATAGTAACTAGTTACATTGGTTGTTTTTCTCATATTGGGTTTCCACGTTAAATCTGGTGTCTCTAGTGTTCATGATTGCTGAATTGTTTTTGGTTATCAGTTCTTAATAATAATTATTATTTGTTGCATTATCAAGTTTCAGTAATTTGTAACTAAGATCAAGTTTTTAGACATCTAAGGGACTGTGAAATGTTTTTGTGGTAACTGATTCACCCCCTCCCCCTCTCAGTTACTCCATTCTCATTTCCAACAATATGTATTAGAGCTTTCGGTGCTTGTAGGAAAAGATTTCAAAGTTCTAAGCCAAAGATCAAGATGTCTTACAAAAGAGAAATTTCAAAACTTAACAGAGATAACTTCTCAGCATGGCAAGGATTGATGAAACTTCATCTGGCTACTGTTGGTGATACTGGACTGAAATACCTTGAAGAAGAATATGAAGAACCTTCTTGCAAATTGTCAGTTAATGATATTGCTGAAAAGAATACTCACAACAATATGATGATAGACATAGCATCTGCTCTCAGCTATGAAGAATTTGATGACATTAAGGACTGCAAAACTACCTTTGACATGTGGAACAAGCTAAAAGAGATCTATGGAGGGGATGATAATGTGAGAAGAGAAAAAGTAGAAAGTCTAAGAGGAAAATTTGATCAAATGAGGATGAGAGAAGATGAAAACATTGCAAAGTATGTTGAAAGAGTTAAAGCATGTGTAAGTGCAATCAGGGTAGCTGGAGGTGACATCAAAGGAGAAATAGTTGTAAGCAAAGTTCTTAGAACCTTGCTTCCTGTTTATGCAATCAGAGTCTTTGCAATTCAGGAAAGAAGGTGTGAAGCAAATCATAAGATAAATCTTGAGGCCATAGTCGGAAGACTAACTGCATTTGAACTAGATAACTTTGACAACTATGTTCCAGCCTCCAAAAAAATTGAATCAGCATTTCAAGCCAAGCTCTCACTCAAAGAGAAAAGCAAAAAGAAGATAGAATCACAGTCAGAAAGTGAAAATGAATCAAGCCAAAGTTCAGACAGTGATCTCGAAGTTATTGAAGCTCTACTAGCCAGGAAATATTCTAGAGGCAGAGGAAAATACAAAGGTAAAGTTCTTCTAATATGTTTTTCTTGTGATGAAATTGGTCATATTGCAGCAAGGTGCCCAAAGAAGCAAAACAATGATGAAAAGAAAGATGACAAATGGAATGGAAAGAAAGACTTTAAATCATCCAAGAACAAAGGTAAGAAATCATGTTTCATGGTTGAAAATTCTAAGGATTCTGATAATAGTGAGGATGAGATTGTTTATATTGCTGTTAAAGATGACTCTGACAGTGATGATGAAGATAAAATGGCTCTTATCTCTCATGTAAGTAAGAATGATACATGAATTATAGACATCGGTTGCTCACATCATATGACTGGTGACAAAACTAAGTTTGATCAGTTTGAAGACTATGATGGTGGCAGTGTAAGGTTTGGTAATAATGAACCTCGTTTCATAAAAGGAAGAGGAAGAATTTGTCTATCCAAAGAACTTATATGTTATAATGCCAACTGGGTTGAAGGTCTCAAACATAATTTTCTAAGTGTTGCACACTTACTAAATTCTAGATTCAAGGTGGAATTCATGCATGGAAAGGTGAGACTGTTGAATGAGCAAGGAAAACTGATAGGATCTGGCACCCAAACTAAACGTAACTTTTTCTATCTATAACTTGGTGAATGCTCATGTTTTATTGCTCAAATTGAAGAGAGCTGGTTATGGCATAAAAGGTTGTGTCATGTCAATTTTGATAATTTGGTAAAAATAAGAAAATTCAAGAAAGTAGGAGGCATTCCTAACATTAAGAAACCTGAGGTTGGTCTATGCAAGAATTGTCAGATTGGTAAAATGGGAAAAACTAGTTTTAAAGGTAAAAACTATCAATCTGAAGATATATTAGAAATTGTGCATACTGATTTATGTGGACCCATTGGAATAGAAAGCTATACTGGAGAAAAAAATTTCATTATTTTTGTTGATGACTATTCAAGAATGATGACTGTCATGTATCTAAGGAATAAATCAGAAGCATTTGAGAAATTCAAATGGTATTTGGCAAGAGTGGAAAAAGAAACAAGGAAAAGGCTGAAATGTTTAAGGTCAGACAGAGGAGGTGAATTCATTTCACATGAATTCAATAACTTACACATTGAAAGAGGTATTAAAAGATAGGTTTTAGCACCAGGAACTTCAGAACAAAATGGAATAGCTGAAAGAAGAAACAGATCCATTATGGATTGTGCAAGAACCCTGATGATAGAAAAAAACATTGCTTACAAATACTGGAAGGAAGCCATTAGCACTGCAGCTCATACCTTAAATTGAGTATAGTTGAAGAAGGACTCATTCAAGACTCCCTATGAATTATGGTATGGCTACAAACCTAATATAAGTTATCTGAAAGTATTTGGAAGCAAATGTTATATTTTGAAAGAATCTAGAAAAGGAAAATTTGATGTAAAAGGTGATGAAGGAATATTTTTGGGATATTCTTGCAAAAGCAAAGCATATAGATGTTTAAATCTATCCACTCACAAAGTCATAGAAAGTTCACATGTGAAAGTTGATGAGTTTGCAGACAAATCAGAAGAAGAAAGAAAAAAGATACCTGAAGACTACAAGAGATTTGTTTACATTGAATCTGATACTATACCAAGTATACTATTCTCAACTCATGAGTCTTCAGTAACCGAGTTGCAAATAGTTCAAACCGAGCCACAGCAACATTCAGACACTACCGAGCAAGTGTCTACCAAGTCTAAAGAAACCAAGCCAGAACAACCTGAATATGAAATTGAAGCACAAACAGATATCAATGAAACTCATTCAAGAGGTAAAGAACTTGTATTAGCTAAATATGTCAGAAGACATCATACACTAGATCAGATCATTGGAGACAAATATGAAGGAACCCTGACAAGAAGTAAGTTGAAAAATACTTGTTTACTTGCTGATTTTGAACCTAGAAGTATTAAAGACGCATTGGCAAATGATAGTTGGATTGAGGCAATGAATGAGGAAATAGAACAGATAGAGAAGAACAAGACATGGACTCTTGTACCTAGGCCTAAAGATAAGAATATAATTGGAACCAAGTGGGTATTCAGAAACAAGTTGACCGAAGATGGTAAGGTATCCAGAAACAAAGCTAGATTGGTATGCAAAGGATACTCTCAAGAAGAAGGCATAGATTATGGGGAAACTTTTGCTCCTATTGCAAGATTGGAAGGAGTCAGAACCTTACTTGCATATGCTACTCACAAAGGATTCAAATTTTATCAGATGGATGTCAAGTCAGCATTCCTCAATGGAATACTGGATGAAGAGGTTTACATTGAACAACCTAGAGGTTTTGTTGATCCAGATAAAAGGAACATGGTCTGCAAATTACACAAGGCATTGTATGGTCTAAAAAAATGCCCTAGAGCATGGTATGAAAGATTGCATAACTATCTTATTCAGATTGGTTTTCAAAGAACTAATGATAATAGTAGCTTGTATATAAAGGAAGGACCAGATAATAAGATTGTCTTGGCAGAAATATTTGTAGATGAAACTGTTTTCATAGGGAATGATGATCTTTGCAAAGAATTTTCAGAACAAATGAACAAGGAATTTGAAATGTCTATGTTTGGTAAAATAAAATTCTTTGTTGGTCTTCAAATTCAACAAAATAAGAATGGCATCTTCATTACTCAATCAAAATATATCAAAGAGATATTGAAAAAGTTTGATATGGAGGACTGCAAACCGGTTGGAACTCCTATGTGTATTGGATTGAAACTTACCAAAGATGATGAATTCAAAGAAGTAGATCAAACATTGTATAGATCTATGATTGGAAAGCTGCAGTATGTAGTTCATACCAGGCCAGATATTGCTCTTGCAGTTGGTATTGTTGCAAGATTATCAGCAAAACCAAGAGAAACTCACCTAATGGCAATCAAAAGAATAATGAGATATTTAAAAGGAACTGAATATTATTGACTATGGTACAAATTTTGAGGTAATTTGGATTTGAAATTTTTTACTGATGCTGATTGGGCAGGGAATCTTGATGACAGAAAAAGCACAAGTGGAGGTGCATTCTTTCTTGGAATGAGATTGGTTTTTTGGATAAGCAAAAAGCAAAATTGTACATCCCAATCTATAGCAGAGGCAGAATATGTTGCTACAGCAGTAAACTATTCCAACATTGTTTGGTTTAAGTAGTTATTACAAGGAATGAAGATGGAAATCAAAGAACCAGTTGTTATGTTCTGTGACAATACTAGTGCAATCAACATATCCAAGAATCCAGTGATGCATTCCAAGACCAAGCATATTGCAATCAAATATCATTTTGTCAGAGAATTGGTGCAAGACAAGGAGATCAGATTGGAATATTCTCACACAAAGGAAAGAATTGTCGATATATTCACAAAGCCCTTATCTAAGGATGCATTTTTGAATCTTAGAAGCAAGTTAGGGGTCATTCCCCTATCTGAAGTTCACTAAAATAAGTTTTAGTGATGCATCAACACATATAAGATTGAAGATCTATCTGTTGATGCAATTTAATCAGAAATCATTGCATATGAATTAGTACTAAAGGTACATTGCAATTCACTTTACTTCTATTATCTTTGGCATGTGTTGTCAAAGAGGGAGAGATCTACTGTCATATCTTTCTGAACTTTATGAAATTTGAAAAATCTGCTATGAAGTTCCTTAAAAGAGGGAGTCTATTGAAAGAAGGAGAAGTCTATTATCTTGTTGGACTTATTTCAAAATTTTATTCTATTATGACATGTGTTTCCATCAATGCCAAAGAGGGATATTGTTGGATAATGTTGTCCTTAATGTCACACAAATGTCATATCAGTTATTAGTCTCAGTTAACCGAGCTCAGCTATAGTGTCAACCGAGCTCACTTGGTCATCAAAGAAAATGATGCAGTCTATATCAACCGAGCTCACTCGATCATCGAAGAAAATAAGGCAGATAGTGTCAATCGAGCTCACTCGGTCATCGAAGAAAATGAAGCAGTCAGTATTAACCGAGCTTACTCGATCATCAAGGAAAATAAGGTAGACAAGTATTAACCAAGCTTACTCAGTCATCAAATAAAATAAGGCAGACAAGTGTTAACCGAGCTCACTCGGTTATCGAAGAAAATGAGGCAGACAGTGTTAACCGAGATCACTCGATCAACAAAGGAATTTGGCAAAGACAGTTTCCACTGAGCTCACTTGGTCATCTATGGAAACTCAGTACTTACCACATTCTCCCGGTGATTGAAGGGTTGTCATGGAGTTCGTTGTATTAACCGAGCTCAGTCGGTTAACACAGGAATTATTTTTTGAATAGTATTAACCGAGCAGGGTCGGCCAGTAAAGGAATTTGTTAGTTTGTAATTTTAATTATTTCTAGCTGACTATTGTATTTGTTTGATTATTGGTCAGTGATTTGAGCCGACTAAGATAATCTGAAAGGTATATAAGGTCACTCAAGTTGTAAATCAAAACGAAGAAGTGTGATGAATTTATGAGGGTACATTATAGTGTAAAATAAAAAAAGGCGAATGTTGAAGAAAGTCTGGCGAAGGATCAGATGTGTTGAAGGAGCTGAAAAGTTGTATTTGATCAGTAAGGATTCGATCAAGAATAACAAAGATCTGTAATCAGCAAAGATAAGTTGCATATTGTATTAGATCACTTCATTGTTGCTTTCTAACCATTGTAACAGTGAACTCAAAATCTCTTAACAGAGTTGGTTTAAAAACCATTCTATAGATCCTCTAACAAGGTGACAGTTCAGTTGAATTGTTCTAAAGACCTCTAGCAAGGCCACTCCTAACAGGGTGATTAAATCCTCTAATAGGGTCACACCTAACAGTGTGTTTTGTAACCTTTAACAGGGTTGGCTCCTAACAGGGCTCACTTCAGAAGAGTGAAAAATAGTAACTAGTTACATTGGTGGTTTTTTCCATATTGTGTTTCCATGTTAAATCTGGTGTCTCTAGTGTTCATGATTGCTGAATTGTTTTTGGTTATCAGTTCTTAATAATAATAATTATTTGCTGAATTATCAAGTTTTAGTAATTTGTAACTAAGATCAAGTTTTTAGGCATCTAAGGGACTGTGAAATGTTTTTGTGGTAACTGATTTACCCCCTCCCCCTCTCAGTTACTCCATTCTCATTTCCAACAAGAGGAGGACATACCCTTAGAGGGAAAATTTGATTCTGGTCTAGAGATTTCTATGCTTCCTCCCTCTCCAAGTCCGCCACAGGAGCATGAAAAGATGAAAATGGAGGAAGGAAGTGGTGACGTGGTTATTAAAGATAAGTGTGTGGCTTGGAAAAATTTCAATGTCATAACTTCAATGATGGGGATTGTGAGAGAAGTCATGAATCTCCAAATCCTTGAAGAAAAAGAGGGAAAGATCCAAATGGAGGAACTTATTGATCTAACATTGGTGGCCATTACTGACAATGTGAGGGAATTGGGAATGAACCTACTTAACAATGCAGGAAATAGCATGATAGACCATTTTAGATCAATTAAATGGTTGTTTCATGAATTGGAGGATGTAAAAGAAAGAACGGGACAATTAGAAAGCTAGGGGAGAAGTTTTAGAAAGGGAATTCGACTGATCAGGGGGATGGTATCAAGTTGGTCAAAAAAAGGATGAAAATTTTAGAGGCTTACAACCATAACATGGCTAACCAGATGATCTCTATTCTAAACTCTCTCAATAAAAACATTGTTACTTTTTCTAGAAAGCTAAAGGCCAAGGGATTTTTGGAGGACAATGAGGGAAAGGATATAGTTGAAGACTGGATGGATCAGGGAACCATCACGGACATAACCCATAGCCAGTTGGATTAGACCCACTTGAAGAATCAGGAGAAAATGGCTAAGGAGTTTCAAAAAGCCTACGAAGCAACAAAAACTATGTAGGACCTTGAAAGGAAGGTGTAGGAGTAAGTAAAGAATTATCAATTTCTATCTTTTGGCTTTTTTGGTTTCTATAGGTTTTTTGTTTGGCTTTTTTCCTCTCTTTCGATATGGCCTTTCTATTGGTCATAGTTTTGTTCCTAGGGTTGTGTTGTTCTATTTATAGCTCTCTAATATGTAACAACTTTTGGGTTTTAGAATCCTTGTAAAAGCTATTTTTCTTATCAAAAACATAACATACATGAACAATATGAAAGATCAAGTGTAGGTGAGTCTTTTTATTCTTGTTAGTAAAATTGATTGCATTATTTTCCATTTTTCAATATTGTTCATGATAGATGGGAGGTTCAAAGTGGAGGCCTTATAAGAATTTGACTTTGTATATTGTTGTAAAGGGGAGACATTGTCTTTCACTTTTACCTATATCAATTTCATCTCAATTTATTTTAAGATATTGTGATTTCTATAGAGTGCTAGCCCATGTAACTTGATTAGTAGTATTTGTGTGTGCCAACCTCAGATTATTGGTTATAAAATTAATATTTGGATGATTTTCAACCTTGGTGGGGTCATTGTACTCATCAAATTAGATTCTACAATAAGTTGGTAATTATGGAGGATTTGAGCCAATGGTACATGGAATCTCTTTGACCTTTATAAGAGCTTTATTGATAAGCCTAACTTATATCCATATATTTATGGTAAGAGTGACATGTTGAAATCTACAAATCATTATTAGACTTCTTGTGAAATTTTTTCATCATTTTAGTTTATGTAGATTGATGGTCTATATTTAGGGACATAGAGTGCAATTGGTTCGTTTAGTTTTTTTAGCCATTTCTTAGTGTGGAGTGCTACTAGTTCAATTCTATAAAATAAATATACTACTATATCAACCTATTCCTGGTCAACTATTCTCAATTTTTTATTTGTGTATATTAGTAACAACTACCAGTCATGTTCAATTGGTTTCATTTTGTGCATTTTGTACATATTGTGCAATGCCTAATAAAATTTATTTTTCATTTGATCATCACGCTCTTGTCATAAAATTGTCTAAAATGTTACAATAATACTAGATATTTATGTCATAGATTTCTTGCAAGTGTGTGTGATGCATAGATGGTTTATCCATAGTATACAAGAGTTGGGAAAAATCTCCTAATATAATCATATATTTCACAAAAAAGGAGGTGTTGTGGGTGTGGAATTTCTTCATGCAACTAATTTTTAATTGCATATATAATTGATTCTTGTATACTAAATACATCAATTCCAATTAGAGCTAGACAAGGATTGGATTTAGTCATTCCATACTACAATTACAAAGTTAATTTCTTATGTAAATAATTAGATCTGATTTTCCATTTCCTTTCATTCCTTGTATGATCATGTATAAAGGTTAGGTTATGCATTTATCTATAAAGTGGTCCTTAATGAGAAAAAGGGTTATTTGTTAGAATGGGATATACTATAGCTTTTATTGTATAGATTGGTTCCAAGATGAATGTGATGCCAAAATAATATGATTATTTGTATAGGTCAAATTATTCTTTCATGATAATACAAAGGAACATTGTGTTTTTTCTGTGTATGGTTTTTTTCAAAATCATACTTCCCTAACATACTAAGCTTGCTTAATATGATACTATTATCAAGAACCATTTGAGGCACTAGCTCCCACTCACTAAGTGGCACAATTTCCTATCTGTCTACCTCACCATTGGAACCATTTTCATCTTCTAAGAAAAATTCAATTTGAATTATATGATCAATGTGCAATGCATTTTAGTTTTGTGTATTTTTAATGCTTCTAATTACCAATGATTTCTCCTTTGGGTATGCCAATATATTATTCTACCAATCAATAATATTTGTAGGGTAAAAATTTTCTTGAATATGGAATCACATAAAACTTGGGGAAAACTTGGATTGTTGTTTTTTCTAATCTACAATGTCATTTGCATCGTTTGCGAATATAAACATATATGTGATATTTTTAATTCAATTAGAATATAACTAGTTATAAGTGGGAAAGTCATTGTAAGTAGGCTTTTATGTAGCTATATTTTATCTCACAGTTTCCATTTATTGTGTACTGAAGTGTGTAAAAATTGTTTTACTAATATTTAGAGATATAAATTAGTTGTTAAAAATTAAACAAGCAATTTTTATAACACATGACATGTTTCTTGTACACTAATGCCTCCTTAAAAAATAAGTGGGATGTGTAATTTTGGTATGGTTTGATGGCATGGTCTTCTAATCTTACTTTAGAACAAATTATTTCTATCATATCAATGAAACTCTAAGAATTTTTTTTAGTTTTAGATGCATACTTGGAAAGTTATTGAGAAAAGGATGGTGTGAGATGAAAATTTGGAGATGTCTATTTTTTATCCATATTAAAAGAATTTGTTCACTATGGATGCTCAACCTATCATTATTTTTTAATGGTACAAATGATATATCTCTAGAATCATTGCAAACTAAATTTGATTCTTCATATTCTTGCCAAGGAGCTTTATTTTTGTATATTCAACATTAGCACCCTTTCTACATAAGAAGGTCTACACATTTTATTTGATGTGTCTCTCTAAATTATGAACAAGCTCTTGATAATCAAACCAAGCATTAGTAGAAAAAAAATTTAGATGTGTTTATTAGGCATGGATCATATATTGGAGTCATGTGTATCATGTTTTCTATTTCAAATTTGGATCAAGGGTTCCATGAAGTGACATATTTGTCAAATAATGCTTTCACTCTTATGACTTTAATTTTTTCCCCAGTTCATTGAATCCATGATTGGTTGACTTTTTATCTATATAAATCTTTGAATATGTTCAAATCATTCAGTTTTTCATTCATCTCTGTACTTGTAACTAATTGATCCCTAAAGCTTTTCCATGACTTCCTCATAGAAGATTGTAAATCACTATTATAGTTTTAAAAAAATTATGTGTGGACTTCTAGTAACATTTTGTGTACATTTTTTGTTGGAGAGTAATGAATGTAAATAATTTGGAATTAGAAAATATTATAGATTAGGCTATTTCACATTAGTTTCACTTAATGTAAGGAATAATGTTCAAGAAAATATATATTTTATCATATCTATAGTGTCATTGTGATGTATTTTCCAATACGAGTGTGTCTCTTGTAAGGGTGAGCCAAAATGGATCTTCTCTTCCATCAATTGATTGTTATCTCATTTAGTTAGGTAGGATATAATTTCTTCAATTATTGTTGGAAAATTGTATTCTAACATTTTGTTTAATTAATATTTCCATAAGAGACTAACTATGATGACACATCTTAAGGTTTAGGAGGAAGTAAATAAACCTTGCATGCTTCTCAATTATATCATAATGACATTGTTGGAGTATTAAATTAGTTATTGTTTTAGATAGTTAATAAATAAGATGAATGATTAGAGGTTGAAGAGTTTTCCTAGTGAATAAATTAGTATGCTAAGAATTTGTATTCTCGTAAATGGTTATACCCATGGATAATAGATTTAGATAATCCAACATTAATCAATGTAGAATCCATCCAATTATATTGAATGTATATCTAGTTTTTAATACAAATTTGAATAATTTTTGAATTTTCTCCTTTATATGGTATTGAAGAAGCCTTTAGATCTTTTGAGTAGCATTGAAGTGATATAGTAATCTATTTTCAAATATATATTTTCTTTTCATTGAATGCTACTATCAATTCTCAGTGCGGGTCCATCTTCCAATTGTGTACATTGTGACAAACAATTGGCACTATTTCATTGGTTGAAGAGTTCCGTGACTATAGAATATGATGGGCCCATTTGAACACGTGTCATTCTATTTTCTTTGTGGAATCTTCATGATTTTTTGTCATGTAATACATTTAACTGGTGTGATGATGTGATCACTAACTACTATCTTATTTTGTGGCTTCAACACTTTAAGTGTCTTGAGTATATTGCTACATGCGATGGTGTGATGATTGGGATTTTGCAGCTTTGACAGTTTCTCTTCATGTTATTTGTTTAGGGTTGTGATTTTGTGATGATCTTTTTATGTTTAAATGTTAACACTTTTGCAAGCTCGCAACTTTAGAACATACTATTACTGTACCATGTGATGGTGCAATCCCTAAGATATTAACCTTGCCTCTATTTTTGTAGACTCACATCTTTAAAAGTAACTGTCATTTTAGACCTACAATGATGCAATAACTACCTCAAGTTTGACCTTGAATTCATTTACAATCTTGAAACTTGAAAAGCTCAATTGTTTGTGTCACCTGTGATGTTGTGATGACTATCTAAATTAACTACCAATGCTTATTGCATCTTCACAACATGAACTAGAATTGTTTGGTTGACTATGTGTGATGTTATGCTCTTTTAAACTTAACTGTTTAGATTATTTTTTTTTGTTTTTAACCCTTAGCTTATGATTAACCCTAACCACATGTGACTATGCAAAAGCTTAAATAGTAATTGGCATGTTCATTCTTCATATCAATGTGACTTGAAAAGATTTAATTATTCAGGCATTTTATTGAAACAATGTGATAATACATTCCTTCGACCATCTTACTCATTTGATCAGACCTTTCTCGTATGTTCAACACGACCCTTAGTTTGAGTTAATTTTAAACCTATGCAAACATGCAATCTATAACTTTTCATTTCTTCACAACTCTAACCATAGGTAAGCTCTGACTCCTTGCAACCTTGTGATCTTCAAATTTTCACTTCTTCTCAACTTAAAAGTCTTCTAAGCCAAAGCCAAGTGTGATAATGTGATCCTTTCAAATTTGGATGTAGACATTCAGATGCAATCTATGTCATTGATCATAGAATATTTGGTCTTCACTACCTTTGACCATGTTTTTCAATACATTTACATATTTCAGTGCTTATTTCGCATTGACGTCAACTGATCATTCTTTATCTTGTTCACACATTTGTAACATGTTCTTTATTCTCAATCCTTGTGATATTCACTACCATTTTTCTTTGTATATGCCCATAATATTTTCATTTGATTTGCATCATGTTGTCAATGGAATACTTGATCATAGAGTTAGGATTTCTTATGAATAGAATTGTTTCTCTCTCTTATCTAGGGAATGTATTAAATTACCCTTCCCATTCAAAACACCTAGCACAACTAAAAATATTTACATTTCTCTTGTATTCCCACATGGGCAACTCAGAGGGAAAGATGAGAGAGAAATCCCTGATGGAAATCTATAACAAGACAAGACATGAAACACTGACTTAGCACTTGACCTAAAAGTTTAAAGATGGAGGACTGAAAATGTGGCAACGGACTACTATTATCAAATTTATTTATTGTAATTTAGTGTTTTTTCACTCACTCCTTACATTATTTTACTCCTCCTTATGATGGATCATAAAGTGTGATTTGAAATGTTGGTGAAAAAAAGTTACTCTTTAAATCTAGAAAAAATAGCAATCAACCATTGAAATATATAAATAATGTTTCTGGGTGTATGATTGAAGATGGACACTATTCAAAAATAGAGCTCAGAAGATGTACAAAGGTGTGTTATTCATATCAATACCACAATTCTACAGAATCAAATTTCTCAATAGTCTTTGCTATAAGTAGTGGCATAAACCTTGAGTAGAAAGAGCATAATATATTTTTAGGTAAGTGTATTGTTTTCTAAGTGTCCATTTATAGAATTGAATATAGGCATGCAAATTTATGATGTGTTTGAACAAAAAAACAAGGACAATTTTTGATATCATGTAGTTAGTTCTTCATATTGTTGTTAGTAAGTGAAGGGAGACTCTAATGTGTTAGCTAGAGATTTGAAGAGGTGTTATGTATTGACCCCTTTTATACCTCCTCATTATATTTTGTATGGAAATTTTCTTTTGAACCCAAAGAAAAAGTGAGAGATATTTTGAATTTTGGATGAGCATGGATGCTCTCAAGGGGCTGGGCCTAGCCTTGGATCCCTACCCAGACTTGCTTCTCATTCTGACTACATACGGGGTTACCTAGGGGAATGTTGACATCATTCTTCCTATTTGGGGGATGGCATTGGATTCAATGGCCTTGCCAATGGGCCAGAAGATTCAAACAAGCCTTACTAGAGCTTAGTTAGTGGGCCATGAGATTCAAATGAGCCATAACAAGGCTCTAGGTTGGAAGGAAGCTCCCAAAGTGATTAGCAGTGATGAGGGAGTGGAAATTGCAATTCTGGATGGCTTGGTCGACAACGTGTTTGCTAATATGAAACTTTTCCTCATTGGTAGGTTTTTCCCCTTCGCCCATCGATTGAGATGGTCTAGAAGTGGGTGAGTTAGAGATGGAAGTTGAAGGGAAGTGTTATGGTCTTGGCCATGTTGAGAGGCCTATTATGTTTTAAATTCAAAGAAAAAAAGCATATGACAATGGTGTTGGTAGGCTCCTGGTCATACGAAAAGCATAGCCTAGTGGTGGCCAAAAGGCATCTAGCATTACATCCAATGAAAGAATTAAATAAGATGGCTCTAGTCTAGGTCAGGTTACTAGGCCTTCCTCTTGAGTTCTAGGATGAAAGGATCCTAAAATCCATTGAGGATTCCTTTGGGCACTTTGTGGTGGCAGATTTGGTTACTTTGTAAGGATCCTGACTAGTCTTTGCAAGGTTTAGTGTTAATGCGGTAGTGGGTACTTCGTTACTAGAGTTTATCATTCTGAGCTCAAAGTGGGGAAAGAAGATTCAACAATTTTTTTTTGAGAACAAGGGTGTGTTTTGTCAGAAATGCTCATCATTTGGGCTTTTTTTTGTTGATTGTAAGAAGTTAGATAGGATGACTGAGGAGAAAATTGAAAAAGATGTTGTAGTGGGGGGCCCTCCTCCTCCTAAGGATTTAGGGGTAGTAGACGATCCCCTTGAGGATGACAAGGAGGTCTCTCTCTCTCTCGAAGGAGGGAACTTGAAGAAAAGAATCCTTAGAAGGGTAAGGATAAGGGGTCAAATCCACCCTCTAGGAGGTTATAGAGTGATAACCCTCAAGTTGGGATTGGAAAGGTAAGAATGGAGGAGCTAGAGGGGATGTCTAGTTTGGTCCACGGGTTAGAGTTACTCTAAACATAGGAAGGGGAGATGAAGAGTTTGGAGGAAGGAGAAATTGATTCTTTGCCCTTTTTACAAGGTATTGAGGAGATTCTCAGTACCCCTTCAAGGAATCTCGTGATTGAGGAGGTCTTTTGAAGGGGCACCAACAAGGCTATGGAGAAGGGAGAGGTGAATAATGGGGTAGAAGGAGAGGTAGCCAGAGTACTTTTTTGGAATGAGGAGGAGTTGCCAAATAAGATGGTGGATCCAGCTTAGTTGGACAATAAAGAAGAGAAGTGGTAAACACAGAGAAGACAGACAAGGGTTTCAAGGAAACCTAAAGTGATCGCACAAACTAAGAAAGCCAATCATTTTGCTAAGGAGGTGCCAAGTGGGAGGTAGGCCATTTGGAATCCTTAGCAAAAGGTAGGAAATTATTTTTCTATCTTGGAATATGAGGGGGTTAAACAACCCTTATAAGTAGTTTCCCCTCAAACAATAGCTAGCAAACCAGAAAATTGATATCTTGCTCATCTAGTAGGTTAAAATGTCTATGATTAACTTGGTGAATATGGCAAGTTTGGTTTGGCCTAAAGAATTTTTTTTTTATAGTGAAGCAGAAGGATCTGCAGGAGGTGTGGCAACCTTCTAGAACCCAGATGCTAGTAATTTTAGTTTAATCTGTAGCTCAAAGTTTTGTCTTATTACTGAGCATAGGATAAGAGATAAGAAATGGAATATTATTAATGTTTATGCCCCTAATACAAGGAAGGGTAGACATAGCTTATGGGAGGAGCTGTCAATTTTTATC
Source organism: Cupressus sempervirens (assembly GCA_028749045.1). Taxonomy (NCBI): domain Eukaryota; kingdom Viridiplantae; phylum Streptophyta; class Pinopsida; order Cupressales; family Cupressaceae; genus Cupressus; species Cupressus sempervirens. Next base: position 843,357,260 of record CM053785.1, on the reverse strand, counting down.
TTTCAAAACAAGAATACTTTTTGTATGGGAGATTTCAACTCACCCCTATACCCTCTAGAGAAAATTGAAGGAATGATTGATTTTACTAATAGTATGAAGCATCTAGCTAACTTTATAAATAATAATGATCTTTTGGATATGGAGATGTGTGGTGTGAAGTTTACATGTTCAAATAATAGAAAAGGGGTTGACCTGATCCAAGTCAAACTGGATAGACTTTTGGTCCCAGTAGGGTGGGAAGGATTAACTTCCTACTCTCTTACGAGACTACCCAAGATGGTTTTGGATCATGCCCCAATCCTTTTTAATTGGAAAGAAGATTTCTTGGGGGGGCCAAGACCTTTTAGATATGAAATTATGTGGCAATCCCATCCTAATTTCAGCTCCAAAGTGGATGAGTGGTGGGGGATAAGGATAGAAGGGATAGTGATGTATAGACTCTCTATTAAACTAGACAATGTAAGGAGAAATGTGGTGCCCTAGAAAAAAGTTTTTTCGAGGACATTTTTAAGACCAAGGTGGAGGTGGAAGGGAAGTTAGTTGAACTCCAGAAAACTATGGGGGAAGGCATACCAATGGATAACATTATCCAAGAAGAGGGGAAATATAGGAAAGTTTGGAAGGAAACTTTGAGTAGAGAGGAGATTTATTGGAAATAGAGATCAAGGGAGTTATGGCTTAAAGTGGGGGATAGAAACATTATATTTTTTAATAGATCTTCTTCAATCCACAAATGGAGAAGAATTATTTATAGCATTAAAGATAACAATAATTGAATCTAAACAGACCTAAAGAGATAGGGAACTGGGCGATGGCTTACTTCAGTAATTCTTTCAAGGAAGAAAAGAGGAACTTTAGAGAGGAGGATTGACAATGGTTGATTGAGACTATGCCCTCGGTGATCTTGACTATAGATAATGAAGAGGTTGTGAAAATTGTGATTGAGTAGGAATTTCATAGAGCTGTGATTTCCATGAAAGCTTATAAATCCCTGGGTCCTGATGGTTTCCCATTGGCATTCTTTCAGCACTTTTGGGAGATTATCAAGTTAGATCTCCTTTGGGTGGCCCATGACTTCTTTATGACTAGGAAGCTTCAAAAATAGCTCAATAAAACTTTCATTGTTCTGATTCCCAACATGAAAGACCCAGAAGTTCTCTCTGGCTTCAAACTAATTAGCCTTTGTAACACCACCTACAAGATTTTCTCTATAATTTTGGTGAATAGGTTGAAGCTGCTGCTACATAAGTTCATTGGGAAAACCTAGTATGGGTTTTTCCCAGGACAAAAAAATCCTAGATGTAGCAATAATGACACATGAAGTTTTGCACTCTATGGAGAAAAGTGGTAATCCTAGTATGGCCTTGAAACTAGACATCTCTAATGTTTATGATAGGATCAATTAGACCTTCATGTATAAGGTTATGGAAGGGATTGGCATAACCCAAAAGGTTATTATAATGGTAAAATCAATGGTGGAAATGTTAACTATTCTGTGATGGTTAATGGGTCATCTTGGGGAAAATTTTGGCAGAGAGGTGGGGGGGGGGGGGGGGGGGGGGGAGAGAGGTCTTAGGTAGGGTGACCCTATCTCTCCCTTCCTGTTTATCATGGTGGCTAAAGTCCTAGGGAGAGCGTTCATGAGAAATTGGGAGGGGGGGATAATAAAAGGGATTAAACCTATGTACACTTTACCTCCTAAAGTGATGCAACAATTTGTGGATGACACCTTCCTTAGTCAGGAGTCCCCAATGGGTGAAGCAAGATCTAGGAAGTCAATGATGGAGATATATGCTATGAATGTGGGACTAAAGATCAATTTTGACAAAAGTGAAGTGTTCCTCTTTAATACCCCTCTAGACCTACAATAAATGCTGGTTAATATTCTAGCTTGTAATCTTGCTGAGTTACATATACTTATTTGGGTCTTCCTTTAACTCTGAAAGAGGTTAGTATTAACTTCTAGAATAACATTTTGGAAAGAATGGAGAAAAAGATGATTGGATGGAAAGGAAAAACTCTAAGTAGTGCAAGTAAACTACAACTTCTGATCTCCTTTCTCCAAGGATAACCAGTGTACTTCCTATCCTTATTTAAAAATTACTCAATGCATGGCTAATAAATATGAGAAAATTCAAGGTAACTTCCTTTGGTCTGGGGGAATTCAGAAGATAAGAATAAATTTGGTCAGTTGGGATACAATCTATAAACCTAAGTATAGGGGAGGATTGGGAGTTAGGAAGATGACTGATCTAAACAATGTGCTTCTCACAAAGATGGGGTGGAATCTGATGAAGGGAGATTCTAATTGGTGTAATATTATGAAAGTTAAGTACCTTGGTAATCTTAATTTCTCTCACTGTACCTAGAGAAATGATCTTCCTATGGGCATGGGGTAACATCATGAGAAATAGAAGCCTTCTAAAGGAGGGAGTAAGGTGGCTCATTGGGAATGGTAACCAGATCAATTTTTGGGAGGGTCCATGGCTTATAGATAAACCTTTGTCAAAAAAAAAGTTTGGATCTCTCCAATATAACCTCCAAGACATGGGGGGTAGTATCATTGCGGATTATATTGGCTTAGGAAGAAAATGGAGGAAGATGAGGTTGCAACAGAATGATTTGATAGGAAGGGACCTGACTGATGAGTTGAATTCTTTGCTAGAAGAGTACAGGATCTCGAGAAGAGATAGGACTAATGAGTTCATTTGGAGGACCGCCTTGGCTAGAGAATTCTTGATTAAATCTGTGTACAAGCTAATGTTCCATAAATTTTTTGAACCTAATGATTGAGGAAATGTTTGGTTTAACCATTTAATCTTTAAAATCAACATTTTCTTGTGGACCACTATCCATGGGAAAATTCTAACTATTCACAACTTGAGAAAGAAGGGGTTCCAAATACCTAATAGATGGTGTATGTGTAAGAGGGAGGAAGAGAGCATCAACCACATATTCCTACATTGTAGATTTGTGTCTAAGGTGTGGTGAAAAATTCTTCAGAAGTTGGAGGTGAATTGGGTGTTCAATGAGGATATGGGGCATTTGGTGAACTAGCAAGGCCCCTTCACCCACCCCCTGCTTATCAATTTATGGAAGATTATTCCCACTAGGTGTGTTGGGGTATTTGGAAGGAGAAAAATAACAAGGTGTTCAAAAATGAGGAGAGGGAGGTGAAGGCCGTGGCTGATATGGTCTTCAAATTAATAGTTGAAAACATTAGATGCAGTAATTGGAGAAAACCAACGTTCCCCCCTTCTACCCTGGAGGTTAGAATTGTGAAGTGTTGGTCATTGACGGATGGGATTATGGAGATTAACAACTCTAATCTTATTTCTAGAAAGAGAACTCGATGGAAACCCCCACCTACTAACTGGGTCAAACTTAATTTTGATGGTGTTGCCAGAAAGGAGGGATCGGTAGGGGAAGGGATTATCAGGGACTATAAGAGAAGGATGCCATTGGATTATACTAGTCCATTAGGAAAAGTTTCAAATAATGTAGCAGAAGTGATGGCTCTGTACTAGGGTATAAAGTTAGTCATAAGTGTGGGATGGTGGGATGTTCAAGTTGAAGGTGATTCTAAAATCATTATCAAGACTGTTAAAGGAAATATGTAGGAGGGATGGGCTATCAAAAGCGTTTTTGATGATATCAAGTACCATTTAGCCACCCTCAATAGGTTTGATTTGAATCACATTTTTCGAGAGGGAAGTAACATGGTTGATGGTATGGCGGTGATCAACTTAAAGCTAGAAGGGCTAAGAGGTTGGAGGAATTTGAATGCTTTGCTAAATTTGGTGAGGGAGTTAGTGAATAAAGAAATAAAAAATGATGAATCGTAGCTGGTTACTTTGTATAGTGTTGTTCAACTGGTGGGGCTGAAATGTACTTGATGCTTATGTGGTAAGGAGAAAGGAATGGGTATAGGGAATAATTATAACTCATGGCCCAAAAATTGGAAGTTTGAAATGGGGGATTTTTTATTCATTTCCCTTTATGGATCATTGTACACCATTAGAAAAAGGAATTATTTTGTAAAGGTTTATAGCATGTTGGGAATGATGGAAATGTTTGGGGGATAGATTGTGGTGGCCAACACATGATCTTTCTCACCAACTTGGTAGGATTCATTACTACTATTAATTGTAATTATCATCTCCATTTATGAGTTTATCTTTCTAAGAGTGATGTATTTTTTAGGGACTAGGCTTTAAATAAAGAGAGAGGAGAGAAAAATTTATAAAGATGGGAGGTGACCTAATGTGCATTGAAATGGCTATGATCGATGATAGTGTGAGGAAGCCCTTGGTCTAGTACTTACTGAAGGAGGGCAATTTTGTCTCATTCATGGAGGCCCTCAATGGTCACAATGAGAATTGTTCTATGTAGTTTGTTAACTCATGATAGAATCATAGAGTGACAAATAATGGTATCTCATTTCATGTTTTGGAGGAGGTGATTGTTATGGCGACAGGCTTGGTGATGAAGGGAAGAAAATGGTTGAAGGTGACACAAGTGACTGATGAAACAAGTTTGCAATGTTTCTGTGTGAAGGGTGTGGAACTGATTTGGTATGGAAGAGGTTTCATGAGGGAGAAACTACCTAACTCATGGAATGAGGTTTGTCTAATTCTAATGAAATATCTTTCCTTAGATGGAACGTATGGATTTTGCTACTACTACCATTTTCCTCTTCTTAATCATTTCCACCATCGAGATTTTCTTTCACTTCCCTTTTTCTTGCTGCATGATCTTGAAGATATTGTTGTTGATGTGAAAGATAAAATGAGAAGGGGGGTTAATTTTACTATTTTACACCAAGGTTTAATTTTTAGGTTGTATGAATTTCACCTTGCCCTAGTTCCCCCTAGGATTGTGGAAATTTATTTTCCTATTCACTCGAACCCTAGGCCCTGAATGATCCCCCGTAGGATTATGGGTCCTAGAGCCCCTACCCCTCAGCCCTCTCCTAGTGGGTCCCTAGTGAATCCGTCCCCTAGGGGGAAAAAGGAAAAGGTAAGGAGAAAATACAAACAAAGTCAAAGGATGAGTGGAGAGGGGGAAGGAGGAGGTTGGGGAGATTGGCTAAGTATCAAGCTAAGAGGAAGTTAAGGGGAAAAGCCTCATAGGAAGAGGAGTCAGATTATGAGGATTTGGGTGGCCACAAAAGAAGAATGAAGGAGAAAACTATTAACATTGGAGTGGGAGGTACAGAGGAGGTTGAAGAGGAGATTTCTTATTCCTCTAGGTCAAACTCGGGTAATGACAAGGAGAATAAGGAGGTGTCACAGTCTCCGTGATAGCTATGCCGAGGTGTGTGGACCTAACAAAAGATCAATTCCTCAAAATAGTGGACAGGATGCATTCCCCTATTATGATCTCCTCCCCTATTAAGGGAGGTTCCATAAAGGCCAGTAACCCCCTAGTTGTGTAGGATTCTCGGGCTATCAAGGATGGACATCTAGGAAATTCAAATAAGGTTGTTAATAAGCATCAAGAGAGAATCTAGGTGCTGGAAGAAAGAATGGAGCTATTAACCAAGTTTACGGTTAAAGTCACTCATGCGGTGGCTTCCCCACTATACTTGTTGAAGGATGTTGAAGGGGACCTACCCAAGGAGGACTCCTAGCTACTTTTGGACTTCCTAGTGGAAGACTGGGCGAATTTCCTTCTGGGGAAGGAGGAGGTCAAGAAATCATAAGAGCTCCATCCTTTTATTTTTTGCATGCTATTAATCCACTAGTTTATAGACTTTTACAATTTTAAGGCTATCACGCCTTTGTTTTTATTAAGTGGCTTTAGCTTGTTAACATGAATTTTGTTTAAAGCCTATAGTTACTTTTATAATTATTGTATAAACTTCTTTTTTTGTTTTAAAAAGCATTAGGGGTTAGCTATGTTCTGATGGTTTTTTGCTAGTACTCGTCCAGCTTGTTTGTAATTGGACAGCTCCCTTGTTTTGGCTACTTTTATTTCAAAAACTATCCTTTCTACAAATATTGCGATACTACACAAATTATGTTTCTTGGAAGAATTATATTAAAGGGACGAGATTTCATGAGGATTTTAGTTTAAATTGGCACAAGTAACATTTTTAGTTTATTTGACATAATATGAGGGTTTAACATCATGTATGATCCGAAATGTTGATGCAAAAAAAATCTCACACAATCTTACCCAGAAGCATAAATCTTATAATATGAGGGTTTAACATCATGTTTCTAAGGCTTCGCTTGAATTAAGATCAAGAATTTCTCATCACTTAGAGTGTTTGACTACCATGTTGTTTCTTGTTAATGATTTTCTCTCATAAAAAATTAAAGCAAAAGTTGCATCTTGATGGTGAATCTTATATTAGCAAGTAAAGTTGTGGTCTCTTTGAGATTTAATTCTTCACATAGTGAATGATTGTTTCTGATTCTATGTCTAAAAAAAAATCAAAGTGAAAGTTGTATTTTAATGGTGTATCTTATATTAGCATGCAAAGTTGTGTATTCCTTGAGTTTTTTTTCTTCATGTAAGGTTTGGTTAGGTACTTAGGGTCACTTGTTTGTACTTATGAGTTTTGATAGGTTGGAAGGTACAAAATTGTATTTTCTCTTCAATTGGTTTGAAATAATTGTAAAGCATTTTCTTTCATAGTTAGGGAGGTTGGAGATTCATTTTCTTAAGAATTTCTAAAGCTAATCATGCTTGATGATATTTTAAGATGAGGAAAATGAACTATAATGAATAAGTTATCATATGCAACAAGGCAATCGAGAAATCACATGAACCATCATTTGTTAAAGTCAGAAATTTCATTTTCACATTTATACCAAATATCACCTTTTTCTTAAGGTCATCTTCACTATATTGGTTAATCCTTTTAGTAAATTACATGAGTTATCAAATAGATAAAGACTAACAGTAATAATAGGAGGTTAGAGGAAATGGAGGAAGGAGTAAATCTATCATCATGAGTTGGCTTCTCATTTAGAGATGATTATTCCATGAGAAGAAACTATTTGTGTCCTTGTGAAGTGAGGATATGGCAGATGCATACATGAAGAGAATAGGATGATTTTCTTATTTGTGTCCCAAAAGAGAAGAAGGGGCTTGGAAACATGATTTCCCTTTGAAGGTGTAGGGTTAGTATTTTGATATGATTTGTTGAAGAGGCGTTAGAGACACTTGGAGGAGATGTGGAATTTTGGAGGAAAGACATCTCTTGATAAGCCATATTAGAGGTGTGTGTTTCCATAGCATTAGAGGAGGCATTATACACACTCAAAGGCTATTTTGAATTTTAGAGGGAAGGTGTCTCATGTGCACCACTAGAGGAAGCATTAGGCACTCATAGGAGATGTGGTATTTTGGAGGAAATTTTTCTCAAAGATAAGGGGGTGTGGAAACACTCATAGTATAAAGGTAGATTTAGGATTTGCAGTCATCCACTAATGTGATCAGTTTAATATTTATTGAGAGAGTGACAAAATTTGGTGAAGGCTCTTAATCATAGTCTACATAGGGTTGGGATAAAACCCTTGAAACTTCCATGTTTGTTCAGATTAATGTACAATAAAGGGGGACTATTGGAGTATTACATTAGTTATAATTTTAGATAGATAATAAATAAAAAGAAAAATTAGGTGTTCGAAAGTTATTCCAATAAATAAGTTAGTTGGGAATTTGAATCACATAAGTGGTTTTGCAAGTGGATAATGGATTTATATATAAGACAATGTTAATCAATATAGAATCCATCCAATTATATTAAATGCATGTTTAGTTTTCAATACTAATATTAATATATTTTGAATTTTCTCCTTTAGTTATCACATATGATGCAATTCAAACTCATTAAGTTATGCTTCCCTAGCTTGAGGATTCATGGGAAATGCATTTACATTTGAGAAAATAATAGAAAATGCCATATCAATAAACTCTCAATAGTATTATCATTAATGAGGGTTAAATTACAACATGTCCAGTCAAATCTAGTGCCAGAGTCATTTAGAAGGTACAAAGTTTCCTTAATAATCTCTATATCCTCACACTTGCTTAGGAGTCTTTCAAAAATGAGGTGGAATTTTCTACCTAACTCTCAAGTTCAGTCTTAAAGGTTTGAACTCTCATTGGTTTGAAATTGAAGGTCCTGCTAAAATTGTGTTTCTTTATTTTCTTTTTGAAGTTTATAAAGCATTCCAAATGACTATAGTGGAAGAGGGAACCAATGATAATACATCATCATTCATTTTATATTATAGTACTATGGGTCATATTTAATATTGAACAATAGTACATTATGGATATTGAATTTTATTAACATAGAAATAATTTAATTTCTCCCAAGTCATCATGTTATCCAAAATCAATTTACATTAAGGAAAATAACTCTACATGAAAATAGATTACGTCTTGTTCCACACATTTATGGCACCCATTTTCATTCATATTTAGACTTTAATGGTATCAATTAGGGTTTTATAAATAATGTATTAGGCAATGGGAGATGGAGAGGGACAAGGATAGGGAGAGGGAGATTTATATACCTTTTCAACATGAGTTTGTTGTGTTACAAGGATTCTTTTATAGTGTTTGGAATTAACTTTGCAACTTGAATAAGAAGTGTTCTAGAAAGTTTTTTTTTATCAAAGGATTAAAATTCTAAGAATTTTAAATTTATATAATTTGAACAAGATGTTTTTTGGAATTTGTTAATTTAGGATTGAAATGATCTTAAAGATATAATCAAGAAAAATCAAGAACATTATTAGTTAGATACAATCTTACTTATCTTCTTTAAAAAAAATTGAGAATAGGTTTCCTATTGTGATTATAGGGGAATGCCTCCCTATGTCTACAAAATCCTCAAGTTCAAGGAAGCTTGGTGCAGCAAATTGTCCATTCATTAAACAAAATGCCATTTGGACCTAAGAATAAGACATAAAAACACTTTCTAGGATTTAATGGGTGTAGCTTTTGAAAACACCAAGTGTGAACATGAAACAATTGGATACATTATTTTTTAATCCATATGATAAATATAATATTATATTCTTTCATTATCCATAAAATTATCATTCATAAATTGAAAACAAGATTTAATATAGATGAAATGAAGTAATTAATTCTTAGGTTGGTTTTAATGGTTATTCATCTACACACACACACATGATTATTACAAATGTAAGTGTCTTATGCTCAAAAATAGTTATAATGAATATTGGGTTTAGGATTTAGGATTTATTTTCTTGTAAGAAAACATTTATCTATCTTTAAAGTTAGAAATATTAACTGAGCCTCAATATTTATATTTTTTGAGTGATTAAAAAAATTACCTTTAAAAAAATTCTACTCGTAATAGCTATTATACCTAAATAAACAATACTAGCTATATTTAAATCAAAATTGGTGTTGAAATAAGTCTCCTTAAAAAATGCAAACAAGAAATTAAAGATATAGTAATGATTTAAATCATTTTATATTAGAAAGATTATCTTCATTCATTGCTCATTAAAAGTATTGTTCATTGTGTGGAAAGAAGATTCAATTCAAATGAAGCTAGGTGGCTAGTTTTTAGGTTTGTTAAAAACATTTAGAAATATATGGGATTTCCAAGACAATTAGTATTAAATAAAAAATAAAAAATTGAACATTAGTCTAAATGGTTGACGTCGATAATCTCATTTGTCAAATTACCTTCTCCATTTTGTGAAATACAACTTCAAGATTTTAATTGTGAAATTTCTTCATCAATGGCTTTCTTTACTAGACCTAAAAAACTTGGAGTTGTATCTTGAAAATATACTTTAGTTTCCCTTGGACAATCACTTCATGGAAAACTTCGTAATAGGATATTGTGTTGGTGGTTTCTTTTAAATTAGTTCCAATCATTATTTTTATGAATCATATTCTCTATTTGTAGTAGGCCCCCTTTCCTCTAAAGCCACTTTTCAACATACTACAACATCTCTTTTCAAGGAGACAAGTTTACTTTGTAAATTATCATCAAAAAATTCTATAGACTAACTCTATTCTTCCTCAAATTTCCCCTTTCTTTTCACAATTTTAGACATTTCTTTTAGATAAATTATATGATTTCACCTTTGTAACACTAGATAGAAGTTGAGAAGAAGACTCTATGTTTCAATGTAATATAAAAATATTTACTAAAATAAATAAGAAATGTTTATACTTACAGCAATTTAAAGAAAATTTTAGAAATAATAATGACTATTTTAAAAGTTAAGTCACATGACAATTTATTAAAAACCAATAAATGTTTAACTATATAGAAGAGATTAAAACATTAGCGTTCATTACACAGCTAACTATCATCAATGTTATAGAGTATCATCTAAAATTAATAACATTTGTAACCTTAATTAAATAAACTATTGCGATCATATATTCTATTATTTCCTAATCAATATAGATGTAATGCTTGGGAGAGTTTCAGCACATGACAGATTCCGAAAATTGTGTAGACAAGTTCAAATTTGTGGAAAGTACATTGAATCTTGGCATTTTTCGAGCTGACGTATCTACTTTGAATTCAATGAACCTGCAATTTAGGAAACATATTTTCAATCTTCCAGCCAATGGATTCATAGAATACTTAAATGCATATAATCATGATAGACTGGAAGCACCGATTTCATTCATGCATGTTTTATTAAAGCTCAAAAAATGTTTCCTCCTCTTTTCTGACAAGTTATTGAATGGTTTTCTAGATTCCCAACCTTTAGGTTGTACCGACTTGACTGGTTGAATAGGTTTGGTGGGAAAATTTATTTCCTATTCATTTGGCGTTGGGAAGGAAGAGAAACGTGCTTTTCCATTTCCACGTTTGGTTTTTGCTAACGTTTATTTCGTCCTGTCTGCCCTATTCTAACAAGAGCTCCTGCTATCTTTGAATTTAACTTTGAATCACGGTCCATTTGTATCACAGCTGTCGTGGACAGTTTCTTAATAAATTCTCTTATCGTTCTTTTAATTAATTTAATACTATATATTCATTTTCTGAAAATATACTCATACTAACACAAAACAGTAAGATAATATGTCAGTTTTAAATGAATTTATACTAGCTTATATATACCTCTATATATATTACGCCGAGAGTAATCGTTCTCGAAGCACCTATTTTCATTTAATTCCAAAGTTATTTTAATCACAGTTGGGATTTATGAAAATGAAAATAGGCGCCTCGAGAACGATTACTGTCGGCGTAATATATATAGAGGTATATATAAGCTAGTGGCAATCGCGGCGCAATAGGAAAAGTATTTTTAATTTTTTTTCTTTTTTTTTAAGGTTAGTGCTGAATTATTTATTTCTTTTAAAATACAATTGTATAAACTTATTATAAAAATGTAATAGTGTAAACTTACTATAAAATTATTCTTGAATATTTTATTTTTTAATTCTATATATGGTGTTTATTTGTATCACTTTAATTCAGTTTTATTTTAAGCATATTGTTACGTAAAATGTTATATTGAAGAGTAGAGTTATAGTTAGGGTTAGGGTTAGTGTTAAGGTTGGGGCTATTGTTAGGGTTTGAGTTATGGATAGGGTTAGAGTTACGGTTAGGAATAGACTTACAATTAGAGTCAAGATTAGCATTAGGGTTAGGGCTAGGGTTATTTTTAGGATTATGAATCTTGTTAGGGTTATAGTTAAGGTTAGGTTTAGAATTAGAGTTAGAGTTAATGTTAGGATTAGGGTTAGAATTTTGGTTACAAATATAGTTAGGGTTAGAATTAGAGTTAGGGTTAGGGTTAAGGAAAGGGTGAGGGTAAGAATAAGGATTTAGGTTAAACATATAGTTAGGGTTACGATTAGAATTAGAGTTAGCGTTTGAGTTAGAGGTAGAGTTAGAATTGGAGCTCGAATAAGGGCTAGAGTTAGCTCGTTTAAATTAGGGTTATAATTAGGGTTAAAATTAGGCTTAGGGTTAGGGTTAAAATCAGATTTACAGTTAGAGTTAGAGAAAGGGGTAGAGAAAGGGTTAGTTTTAGGGTGATGGTTAAGGTTAGGTTTATATTTAGAGTTAGGGTTGTATATAGAGTTACATCAGGGTTAAGGTTAGGGTAAGGGTTTGAGTTGGGGTTAAGGTTAGGGTTAGGGCTATGGTTTTCATCTAGATTAAAGTAAGGGTTAAGGTTAGAGTTAGAGTTTTGAGTCAGGGTTAAGGTTAGAGTTAGGGTTAGGTTACCGTTTTAGTGAAGGTTAAACTAAGGATTAGGGTTAGGATTAGAGTCTAATTATGGTAGAGTTAGATTTACAGTTAAGGTTATATTTAGGGTTAGAGTTAGGGGTAGGATTATGGTTTTAAAAAAAGTAATTTTCTTTTTGGCATATTGTAATGTAAAATGTTATAGTCAAACAATGATATATGGTTAGGGACAAAGTTACCATTATAGTTAATGTTAACCTTAGGGATAGAATAAGGGTTAGGGTTAGCATTAGGGTTAGGGCTAGAGTTAGGGTTAGGGTTTGAGTTATGGTTAAGGTTAGGGTTAGAGTTACGGTTATGGTTATTATTAGAGTTATGGTTAAGGTTTGGGTTAGAGTTATGTTTATGGTTAAGGTTAGGGTTAGAGTTATGGTTATGGTTAAGGTTTGGATTAGAGTTATGTTTATGGTTAAGGTTAGGGTTAGAGTTACGGTCATAGTTAAGGTTAGGGTTAGAGTTATGGTTATGGTTAGGGTTAGTGTTATAGTAAGGCTAGGGTTAGGGTTTGAGTCAAGGTTAAGGTTAGAGTGAAGGTTAGGGTTTGAGTCATGATTAAAGTAAGGGTTAGGGTTAGGGTTAGAGTCCAATTATGGTGGTGTTAGATTTAGGGTTAGAGTTATGCTCATGGTTAAGGTTAGGGTTAGGGTTAGGGTTATTATAGGGCTTGAGTTAGGGTTATTGTAGGGATAGGGTTAGGGTTTGAGTCAGGGTTAAGGTTAGGTTTAGGATTAGGTTACAAATTCATGCAAGTATACTCGTTTCATTCTAGGCTCTAACCAATCACAACTTCCATCTGGAAATAATGTTGGGAAAGCCATATCCAACAACCCAGATGTGACATACTCATTGATAGGTGATGCACCTATAGATGGCCACTCAATTAAAGCAGAGGGAACGACATCAAGATTATTAACCCATGCATGAATTAATTCCATTTCCCTTTGTGCATTAGGTGGCCTTGAAGCCATAGAGTTTGTGTGCTCAATTATATTACCTTCATTTGTCTCCATGAGAGGACCTAGGAATACAACTTCATTTGCATCTGAATCAAACTCCATGTGCACCGTCTTTAATCTATGAAAAATATTCTCATTCGTATTTGTAGCCAAGTCATTAAGAGCACTTTCATATATCCTGACATCTGCATAGAATTTATCATTGTCAACTTTGTATTTCAATCCTCTATAAACACGATCCCTGTTCACAGTAAAGTTATATTGTGTACCACGTTGATCCCTTCTTCGAACAATAATGATTGGTAAATGATCAATTGTGTGTGGCAAGACTTTTGATAGCTGTTCAACATGCTAGGGAAAACTAATGGTATGTCCTTTATACTTATACTGACCACCAGTTGCATGTGTAACTTGCAATATAGGGTTTACACGTGCAATCAACATCTCTTCAACCTGAGTTAAATTTGCAAGCTCTGGTGGTTGACATCTAGGATCCATATTATTTGCAGATGAAAACTTGTGAATTCCTGTCTCTTGACGACACCTATTGCATATTGGACCCTCACGAGTGCGATATACTTTCATTCCTACATACAACTCCTGACAAACATAACACATATTTGGTATTTTCAAACTATCTATCTGATATCTAAACTGCATTTGGAATCTTCTAAATTCAGACTGAAGCATACCATTTAGGTTGGGCATGTTTTCTGTATCATTTTGAAGCATACCATTTGGGTTGGTCATGTTTTGTCTATCATTTTGCAACTCTAAATCAACATGTATGTGACTTCCATGTTGTGGTGTTTCTGGTACACGTTCTATGGATGGTGAGTGTCCATTCTTAATATTTAGTTGATTATTTGTATTTGGAGGATGATCATATATGTGGCTTGGTTCTTCTTGAGGATGTTGAACTTGGTAGCTTTGTGAATTTTGAGGAAGGACCCTCTCAGAAGTACATCGACGATGGTTTCTGTCTACATTTTGTAGATCTCAATTTTCAGTTTCTAGTTGTTCAACCGTTATTTCTGCACTTCTTCTGGCATATCTTTGCCTGTGCCCTTGATTTTCTATTACTCTTTGTTGTTCTCTTTCAAGTTCTGTCTGTTGTTGTTGTTGACGTCTACGATACTCTCTTTGATATTGTCTTTGGTATTCTCTCCTTTCCTCCTCTGTCTCAAAATTCAACCTAGGTCTCACCATAGCTAGTAGGAAAAAAACATTAATGAAGTAACATTTATTTATATATACATGAGAAATATTTAACCAATAAATATTATTAAATTTATCTATGCATAAAAATTACATTCTAATGTTGGAAAATGGCGGCATTGCCTTCCACATTTCAAACATTAAAATTATTTATGGATAAAAATTACATTCTAATATTCTACGAAAAAATTAGATTATAATGTTTGAAAATGGTGGCATTGCCTTCCACATTTGAAACATTAAACTAATTTATGAATAAAATATATTTGAATAAAAGAATTAGCAATATAATATAAGAAAAATGGTGGGAGTGCCTTCCACTTTTGAAACATTATTTATGGATAAAAATTACATTGTAATATTGTACGAAAAAATTGCATTATAATATTCTACAAAAAAATTACATTCTAATGTTTGAAAATGGCGGCATTGCCTTCCACATTTCAAACATTAAACTAATTTATGCATAAAATATATTTGAATAAAAGAGTTAAATAGAATTAATATGTAAACAGTAATGTAAATGAAAATACTATTGTAAATCTAAATATTATTGAAAATCTAAATAGTTCTGTAAACAAAAGGACTATTATAAATGAAAATAATACATCCATTAAGCGAGTGTTACACAATCTCAATAAAGGAATAGTTAGTATTGAAAAATGTGTTAAAAAAATTACATTGTAAAATTTATCTATGCATAAAAATTAAAAACCTCAAATAAAGTTATCATTTAATTTTTATATAGATATTATATTTTTATATTCCATTGTAAATGGATTGAAGATCTTAAAAAATGTGTAACGGCTCCCATTTCTCTTTTGTTGACGGAGAATTAGGGATTCGTGCTGTGATTGTATAATGCCTCTCAGCGTAATTACACAATTTCCAAAACAAGATTAAATGAATATAATGGAAAACATTAATCTCTGCCTTTTAAAACAAAGACTAACCATGTACAATTGCTCCTACACTATAATGCGTCCACATCAAACTAACATTTAATAAACAAGAATCACTTGCATTTGTTGAAAAGAAAAATCATTTCCACTTTATGAAATTTTATAAATATCCTTTCACCCAACATATTTATAATGATACGGATGTTATTTACTATTCTAACGGCCCTCTTACAGTCTACCATTTGCACCTCCTTGTTCTATTTCTAAATTGGTCTCGATATATTCATCACTTCAATAAGAATACAAAGAAAGTGCTTACTAAAAGTTCCTTTCATTGAAGAAGAAATATATTATCTCAAATATCATTAATCTCTTTCAATCAAGGATATTTCTTTCATGTTTAAGCCTATGTATTAAACCAGTTACTCAAAATTGAGTTTTTGGCATTGACTATTTCCATAAATATCAGATATTATCTCAGATCTTTTCCTATAAATAAACCTTGACTAAGTATGAAATAACCTTATCCGAGTTATTTATGTTTCAGCATCTTGTGCAGATATGGAGTAAAATGTAAGAGAAATCTGCCACAAGACATTTACAACATTGAATACGAAAACCACAAAAGTGCAATTTTGAAAAACCAGCATAAAAAAGTTACAACCATACAAACCGTTGATAAAAAACATAAAAAATATGAATGCATGAACAATACCTGACTGAATGCTATGCAATCGAATTGGCACCTTCTTCAGATCTCCACGGGAAGCATTGGATTATGGCAAAGCAGAAGTCGGATCTCTATGTATGTTCATTATGGCAAGGGCAACGTATTTAACATTTTGGAATGACTTTATGCCTTCCTACCATTAGAAGATTGAAAACCGATATGCATTCCATCGGTTGGAAAAAGAAAAAGAAAATGCAAAGTGAAATGCAAATCAAAACGTAAATCAAAACGTAAATGTGTAACGGCTCCCATTTCTTTTTTGTTGACGAAGAATTAGGGATTCATGCTGTGATTGTATAACACCTCTCGGCCTAATTAAAAAAATTAATTTTAATGAAAAATAAATAGATGTTATTTGATAATAATATTTTAATCTAAAATTATAAAACTAATTCATAAATGAAATTAAATGTTTATATGTTATTATTTTAATGTAATAGAAATAAGTGTAAGTTAATAAAGTTATAGAAGAAATATATTGAATTGAAGTTAAAAAATATAAATGATAAGTGGGATGAAATCAATAATGTTTTCAGTTTTATTGATCAAGCTCTGCTTGACATAAAGTCTAAACTTAATATTTGCATTACCCTCAATCTCTGGGAAAGGTAGATCATCTTTATTCTCTTGCTATCATTATTCATCCTATTTTCAAGGTAAATATGATAACCAAAGAACTTATTTCCAATAGATAACTGAAATGTGACATCTATGACAAATCTGAAATTATGGTTCAAACATGCAATATTTTTACCTTTCCTACTCCTTGTTCCATTACATTTATCATAGAAATTCATGGTAAAACTCTAGATGTTACCTTCTTTATTATCCCAACTTTTGGTCGATTATATGTCAAACTTGGTCTTCCTTGGATTACCTCCATGAAATTAATAGCTTCTCCCATTCGCAATAATTTGAAATTTCTCCACAATGGAAAAATCATGACTAATAATATGAGTATCTATTATCCTTCAATTCCGAAGACTATTTATTTTAATTTCTTTTGGCCTTTTATGTCTCAAACAAATCAACCTCAAAAAGACCACCTCTTTAAATCATATGAGAAATAAAAAATCTAAAAGATTCATAAGATTAGTAATCCTAAGGGTGTGGACTTCTAGTTATACCACCTACACCTCCTACATATGCTTTCATTCCACGTCCTTTATCTTATAAATGGCCAAGGGATAGTATCTCTCATCCCAGTGAGATTCCTTTTTTTTTCCTTTCTTTCTTCTAAACAAGAAATGGGCCCAATGTTGATTAGTACTAAACGAATCAAAATTTATTAAAAAAATTAATGTAACTTTTGTGTTCATTGTTGTCACTGTAAGTAGATTATACTTTTGATGCAACTAATAATGATATTCATGGTAGCAATTCTAATGATATGTATGAGCTTATTGATGTTAATCATGATTTACCTACTATCTTTCAATAATAATTATCTGAATTATTCCTAATGATGAACAAATGACCTATCTTCATAGCATGGTCCTTGTGCATGTTATGATTTCATCTATCATGCTTGATGTTTCTCGTCCTACACATTTCCTACCTTCCATAAATGCTACAAAGTGCATTGAGGAGGCAATTAATATGCTTGACTAGTTCCACTTTTTTGGCCAATTCATTATGTTTTACTTTTGTAATGTTACTCACTTATAATGTACTTCTTGATATATGTAATGTCCCCCACTTAGCCAGTTTGGAGGTATGTTGTCATTAGCCCATTTTTGTATGGTCCTAAGGGCTAACTAGGACTTCTAAAGGGATCCTGAGGTTATTTGGCCAAGTCAAATTTAATTACAGGCCAAACGGAGTTCGTTTGTTGGGGTTTCGGAAAGACTTACTATTTTTAGTAGGCCAATAAGGGGATGCAGTGCCTTCAATTTTCAGTGACAGGATGAGATGCGTTTTGTTGGGCTCTTTTTGATGAGCTATTATATGTGGGATTTCGAGTTTATTTGGTATATTATTTTAATGTTTGAAGTTACAATGGTAAAGTGACTATTTAAATTAAATATTATAATGTTTCATAAAGTCACTTTATAAAAAATCAAGAGTCCCCCTTTTGAGTACATACATGGACTTTGTAAAAAGAAAAAAAGAAGTAATATTAAAACTCGTGTATTATCCCACATTGGCAAGATGGAAGCGTGGAGAAAGTGAGGAAGGGAATAAAAGAAAGAGGATAGCTCTCATTTAGGCATGCTTGGAAATATCAAAAAATTGGGAAATTTTCTGGAGATTATGTCTCAATAATTTGAAGGACGAAATCCCTTCAAGCTGGAAATCTTGACGCCATTGAAAGATATGGTCTTGAGATTCAACATTGTAGCAGGTTGAAAAAGCAGATACGAAAAAGCAGTCCAAAAAAAGTAGAATCGAAAAAGCAGGCTAAAAAAGCGGGTACAAAAAAGCAGTCCAAAAAAGCGAAACTGAAAAAGCAAGCCGAAAAAGCAGTTCGAAAAAAGCAAAGCAGAACGAACAACATTGAAGGAAAATTATTACAGCCATCTACGACCAGGTTCTTTTGTTAGTATTGTTTTTAGGGTGTTATAAGCTTTCAGCTGTAAGTGTGCATTATACCAGCATTATCATTTTGTAATCCATGTAAATGCCAAAGTCTTGGCCATATTTCATGAGCATTGTAATTTTTATTGCAATTAAGAAGATAATAGTTGCTGGTGTCATTTAAGCAATTTAATATCATTATTTATTAGCTAGTTAGTTTGCATACCAATTGTTTGTAAAAATGTCAGTTGGTTGTAGGTGTTCATTTCTCATGCTTAGATCATATATATGCATTGAATATTGTCAAATTTAGTAGCACACTCATGTTAGGTCATTTGTGTAGTCCATTGTAGTCTTCTAGCACAAGATTTTCATTGATGCAAATTGTAAAAAGGTCATTTGAAGCTAGCTGAAATACTATATCAGTCAAACGTCCCTTGGATGTGAATTGTTTGACAAAATTCTTTGAGCCTTCAATCAACATCTTTGAGAGCAGATTTGAAGAGGGTTATTACAGTGGTATCAGAGCTATAAGTCTTGTCTTCCTGTGGAGGTCTTATAGGGAATTTGGAACAGCCAAATAGAGGGGAAAGTGTTTGACGAAATGTCAAAACACTAAAATCAGAGCATTTTTTTTTTGAGGATGTGACAGGGGCCTTATAATTTCCGCAATACTAGAGAAAGAAAAAATAGGATTTCAAACCTACAGAGCAAATAGTCTAGTTCATCCGTGCAGGTGGACATAGAATCCAGTCATACAGACACAGAGGAGGTATTCTTTCATCAAGACATCAATATGGGTGACCGAGATGACAAGAATGCTCAAGATCCTAGAGAGGAAAGGTTCTTACAATTATTAGAGACCTTGGCACAGGGACAATGATTAGCAAAACAGAGGCCACAGGAAAAAAATCAAAGAATGGAGCTTATGATGCAGATGATGGCTCGTCAAATGGGGTTGAATGCTAACATAGGTGGAGGAAATAATCAGAATGGTAATAATCAGAATGGTAACAATCAGAATGGGAATAATTAGGATGGGACACATAATGGAGGTGAACAAGTCAGGAACAATTTTGATCATGCACCCTAGCAAGCTAGGATAGTGAGTTCGAGGCCCATGATTCCCATATTTCCTCCTAGAGCTCCAGAGCAGCCCATACCAAAGCCCCAGATCACTGAAATATAGGACCAGTTGAGGAGAGATTGGGAAGCTGGAGGTCCAAATTTTACTACTTCAATTACCTTTAGGGAGTATATGGATACATGGATGAAACATATGCCATGTGGACATGACAGGAACCAGAGCTATGAGCTACGAAAGAAAGTAGGGAAACTTTAGTTACCATATTATGATGGCTCGGAGAAGTCTATAGCAATCGAGCTTTGGGTTCAAAAGCTTGATACATACTTTCAATTGAACCCTATGCCTGAGGAAGAAGCTATTAAGTATGTAGCAATTCATTTGGATGGGTTAGCACATGAGTGGTGGCATCATGGTATGGTCACTATGGGTCATGCACACATTACCTCATATGTGGAGTTTACGGAGAGACTGATTGAACATTTTGATAGGAAGGATCCAGAACTCCATTTCAAGGAGTTAGCTCAGCTTAAACAATGGGGATCATTGGAAACATACATTTTAGAATTTCAGAAACTTGTAGTGTTAGTAACAGATGTATCTGAATGAAGGCTACTGGTCCTATTTATGGATAGGTTAGCTGATCTGTTGAGAGGGTGGATTAAAGCTCTCAACCCTCCCACTTTGCAGGAAGCCATTAAGAAAACTCGTGACATGGATTCCTCTTTAGCTTCTAAAAATAAATTCCAGGCAAAGAGTTTCCCTTCGAGGAAAGATAAGGTTAGTAAACCTTTTCATAGAGAGGGTCAGCCACATAAGGAGGAAAGTAAGAGGTTGGACAATGAGACACTTAATGATCTTGGGAAGAAGAAGCTTTGTTTTCATTGCAGGGAGCCTTGGGATTTTTCACATAAGTGTCCATTGAAAGCAAAAGCCAAGCAGATGGAGTACTTTTCAGTTGAACAGCCAATGGATGGAGATTCAGAGCAGTCATCAAAATCAGATGAAGATGCTAATTCTTCACATGAGGAAGCACACAGTGATAGCACGATAGCTCAGTTGTCTAGCATACAAGAGGCCGTCACTTTCAGAGTTAGGGGAACTTTGGATGGACAGAGATTTGTGGCACTCATTGATATAGGGACAACACATAACTTCATTGATGAAAAGTTTGTGACACGCAAAGGGCTACATATAGAAGAGCATAGGGGATTTAAGGTGATGGTTGCCGACAACTTCAAAATCGACTGTACCAAGAAAATCTCCAACTTGCAGCTTCATTTGGGAGATTATGACATGGTGGGAGATTTCTTTGTTGTCAACATTGGTGATCAGGATATGGTGCTTGGGATGAGTTGGATGAAATCTTTGGAAGAGTTTACATTTAACCTCCAAAAAATGGAAATGAGGTTTGAGGCAAATGGTAAGAAGATAGTACTCAGAGTTTTGTTAGATGGGAGACTACGAGTGGTGTCACTCAAGCGGATGCAGAGTTTCTTCAGACATGACTAAGTGCAGTGGACAACAGAATTCAGAGTAATGCCTGAGGTGACAGAGCAACATAAACAGGAGTATCCACCTGATGTACAAAAAATAATAACCAAACATACTAAGGTGTTTGGTGAGATACCTCTAGGGAGGCCCTCGGATAGGGGAATCGAGCATGTTATTGAGTTAGAGGAAGGGGCTAAGCCAGTCATCATCACACCCTACCGCCATCCAAAGAGATATAAAGATGAAATAGAAAAGGCAATCAAGGAGTTGATTGACATGGGGCACATATGACCAAGCAAGAGTCCTTTCACTTCTTCAGTAGTATTGGTGAAGAAGAAGGATGGTACAATGAGGATGTGCATTGATTATAGGGAACTAAACAAGAAGAAAATCAAGAACTGATACCCTATTCTGTGCATCGATGAGCTTATTGATGAATCACATGGTGCCTGCTACTTCTCTAAGATTGATTTGAGATCCGGCTTCCACCAAATACAGGTTAGAGAGGTGGATTTGGAGAAGACAGCTTTTAGATGCCACTATGGACATTTTGAGTTCTTAGTCATGCCCTTTGGGTTGACTAATGCCCCCGCCACTTTCCAGTCTTGTATGAATAGAGTATTTAGAGATCAGTTGAGGAAGTTTGTGTTGATTTTTTTGATGATATACTGATACACAGTTGTACTTGGGAGGAACATTTGAAGCATATTGATGCAGTGCTCAACATTCTAGAGAGGGGGTCATTATATGCCAAGATGAGTAAATGTGAGTTCAAGATGATAGAGTTGCTCTATCTAGGGCATATTACTAGTGCAGGAAGTGTTCGGGTTGACCTAGACAAGATTAGGGCCATTCTGGATTGGCCACCACCGATAAACACTTCACAACTCAAGGGATTTCTTGGGCTTTGTGGGTTCTACCGCTGATTTGTGAAGGGATTTTCATAGATAGCAGCACCACTTACCGATTTGACATGGAGAGACAGTTTCAAGTGGTCAGAGAAGGCTCAGGATTGCTTTGACTTCAAGGAGCTGATGAGTACATGCCTTGTTTTAGCCATTCCAAATTTCACAGGCCTTTTGAGCTACAGTGTGATGCCTCAAGAGAGGGCGTAGGAGCTGTCCTCATGTAGGACAAACATCCCATCGCATATGAGAGCAAGAAATTACAAGGTGTTGAGAGAACTTACATCATCTATGACAAAGAAATGCTAGCAATCATGCACGCACTAGCTAAGTTCAGGAAATACTTAGCAGGGAGCCGATTTATAGTAAAAACATATCATAACAACTTGAAACATTTCCTTGGACAGAAGAATCTCAATGACAAGCAATAGAAATGGGTGAGTAAGTTACAGGCTTATGATTTTGACATAGTCTATGTCAAAGGGAAGAAAAATATTGTTGCAGATGCTTTATTCAGAAGGCCTCATTTGCTTGTTGTTGGGATAGTCATGGACGATTGGAGAGAGTTGATCTTGGCAGAGTATGCCAAGGATAGTTGGGCATCTAGTGTTATTGAAAGAACTATTCAGGATAGTCGATATACTATTATAAATCATTTGATCATCTACAAGGAAAGGATTTATTTAGTACCCAAGTCTATTATGAAGCAGAAGATTTTGAGGGCATTTCATGATTCACCATTGGCAGGACATCCCAAATTCTTTAAGAGATATCAGAAAGTGAGAGAGCGCTTCACTTGGAAAGGACTCAAAACAGAGGTGATTTAGTTTGTTAGCGAGTGCCCAGTATGTCAGCAGAACAAACAGGAACACTCCTTTCCAGGTGGTTTACTACAGCCCCTACCCATACCAGAGAAGAAGTGGGATAGCATTTCCATGGATTTCATTACAGGCCTCCCCAAGGTACAAGGTCGGGATTGTATTTTTTTTGTAGTAGACAGATTGACAACATTTGCACATTTCTTTGCGATTTCGTCCACATATTCAACAGTACAAACAGTAGACCTATTCTTTCAAGAGGTATTTAGATTACATGGGATGCCACGGAACATAGTCAGTGACAAGCATAGTAGGTTTATGAGCCACTTTTGACAGGAGTTGTTCAGGTTGTGTGGAACAAAGCTAACTCCGAGTACCAGTTACCACCCCCAAACTAATGGGCAGACAGAGATAGTGAATAAATGGGTTGAGGGGCACCTTCAAAACTACATTGCAGGAGAGCAGAAGGCTTGGGTGAAGTGGTTGCATCTAGAGGAGTACTGCTATAACACCTCTTTCCATATTTCTATTCAAATGTCCCCTTTCCCGGCACTGTACGGGTATGATGCTCCTAGTTTTTTGGATTTTTTATTTGGGGATAGTAGGGTGCCTAAGGCCAAGGATATATTGCAGGAGTGTTAGGACAATTTGCGATCCTTGAAGGAAAATTTGCAAAGGGCACAAAATCAGTAGAAGCAATATGCTGATCAGCATAGGGTTGAGAGATCTTTCGAGGTAGGAGAGATGGTGTACCTCATGTTAAAGCCGTATAGACAGTCCTCTCTCAAGAGGAGTGGAGCAGAGAAATTGAAACCATGCTACTATGGACCATTCAAAGTAATCAGGAGAGTGGGTGAGGTAGCTTATGAGTTGGAGCTGCCTGCAGATAGTAAAGTGCATAACGTGTTCCATGTGTCATGCCTTAAGAAAGCATTGGGGCATAATGTGGTGCCTTCAGTAGTATTACCACCTCTTGATGAAGAGGGAAAGCTTATCTTGATTCCTGAGGCTATACTTGACTCCAGGGAGAGGGTGCTTCGCAGGTGGACTATCAGGGAGTACCTAGTAAAGTGGAGGAACCTACTAGTTGAGGATGCGACATGGGAGCTAGAGGAGATTATTCAGCATCCTGAGTTGAGATTGCTTGGGGACAAGCAATTTCAAGAGGGGCAGACTGTAATGTCCCCCACTTAGCCAGTTTGGAGGTATGTTGTCGTTAGCCCATTTTTGTATGGTCTTGAGGGCTAACCAGGACTTCTAAAGGGATTCTGAGGTTATTTGGCCAAGTCAAATTTAATTACAGGCCAAACGGAGTTCGTTTGTTGGGTTTTCGAAAAGACTTACTATTTTTAGTAAGCCAATAAGGGGATGCAATGCCTTCAATTTTCAATGATAGGATGAGATGTGTTTTGTTGGGCTCTTTCTGATGAGCTATTATATGTGGGATTTTGAGTTTATTTGGTATATTATTTTAATGTTTGAAGTTACAACAGTAAAGTGACTATTTAAATTAAATATTATAATGTTTCATAAAGTCACTTTATAAAAAATCAAGAGTCCCCCTTTTGAGTACATACATGGACTTTGTAAAAAGAAAAAAAGAAGTAATATTAAAACTCATGTATTATCCCATATTGGCAAGACGGAAGCTTGGAGCAAGTGAGGAAGGGATCAAAAGAAAGAGGATAGCTCTCATTTAGCCATGCTTAGAAATATCAAAAAATTGGGAAATTTTTTGAAGATTATGTCTCAATAGTTTGAAGGATGAAATCCCTTCAAGCTGGAAATCTTGATCCCATTGAGAGATATGGTCTAAAGATTCAACATTGTAGTAGGCTGAAAAAGTAGATACGAAAAAAGCAGTCTGAAAAAAGCGGAATCGAAAAAGTAGGCTAAAAAAGTGGGTACGAAAAAGCAGTCTGAAAAAGCGAAACTGAAAAAGCAGGCCGAAAAAGTAGTTCGAAAAAAGCAAAGTAGAAGGGGCAGTATTGAAGGAAAATTATTATAGCCATCTACAACCAGGTTCTTTTGTTAGTATTATTTTTAGGGTGTTATAAGCTTTCAGCTGTAAGTGTGCGTTATACCAGCATTATCATTTTGTAATCTATGTAAATGCCAAAGTCTTGGCCATATTTCATTAGCATTGTAATTTTCATTGCAATTAAGAAGATAATAGTTGTTGGTGTCATTTAAGCAATTTAATATCATTATTTATCAGCTAGTTAGTTTGCATACCAACTATTTGTAAAAATGCCAATTGGTTGTAGGTGTTCATTTCTCATGCTTAGATCATATATATGCACTGAATATTGTCAAATTTAGTAGCACACTTAGGTCATTTGTGTAGTCCATTGTAGTCTTCTAGCACAAGATTTTCATTGATGCAAATTGTAGAAATGTCATTTGAAGCTAGCTGAAATACTATATCAATCAAACGTCCCTTGCATGTGAATTCTTTGAGCCTTCAATCAACATCTTTGGGAATAGATTTGAGGAGGGTTATTACAATATATGTTATGTTTAGATTTCTTTAGACAACCCTTGTTTCTCTATGAGCAATAGGTGATAAAGGAATCCACTTATTGTGACATTTATCTATTTATATCTCATTTCTTCTATATGTTGTTACATGTTATGTTGTGCTTAATATACTATTCATAGATGTGCCATTGTGGTGTCTAATTAGGGGTGATGTAAAATGTTAACTATTTATTCTTTTGTGTCTCTATGATTCTCTCCCAAAAATATGACTCTTGCACAATGTTATTCCACTGTGTTTGTAATTTTACTATCTTTTGTGAGAGATGAAATTTCATTTTTATATAATAAATCATGTATTTTCCTATGATCTCATTCTCATCCCATGTTAAGTAGATTTATTTCATGATCTCTCTTTTCATATGTTCATGTCCCTTGATTAGACCTTTCTTTGGGACCTATCCTAGTCAAAACATTTCTACTAGATGCATGGTCTAATCCATTATAGTCATTACTCTTATTAAGGTTTTTTTGATCACTTTGGTGTAGAGGCACACTCTACTCCTTGTTTAACATTTGAATGCATGTATAATGATTCAAAGATGGATCTCTTGTGGATGGCCATGGATACAATGTTTTCCTTTTTTTTTTTTTATCTTTTTCACTTGATTCCTTAATATCGATAATTATTTCCTTAAGTAATTATCCTCATTTGATTCCTTTGGACACAATTCTTTCCTTAGGTCCAATAAAAATTTCTTGATCACTTAATGGATACAATACTTACCTTAAGAATTGATCATATATTTTTTCTTTTGATCTCTTTGGAGATAATGACTTCCTCAAGCTTGATTACCATTTTCAAATCCATTTCTAAAATAGTTATCATGCATCTCTTCCCCACTCTTTCATTTCCCATATCTCTTTCAAGTGATGCTCATTTATGTTGGTTTTTTATATGAGAAAGACTTAAGCTACCAAAGGGATTGAATTTTCTTTGTCTCTATGACCTTGATAAGATCTTTCTTATGTATTGATTTATTTGACTATAAGAATGGGTTTTTCTCATACTCCCTCTAAGGTGAGGACTAGATATTTTGTCATAACAAACTAATGCTCATTATGTTCTACTTTCCACAGAACTATTAGATGGTATTTTTGAAATTTCAAGATATGAATGCTTGTTATGTTTTATCAAAGCAACTTGTCTTTCCTCCCTTGGATTAATTCCATGAATCCTATAATCACCCACAAATTTGGGATCATTATTCATGGTAAAGAATGCCACTATTATTATGTCCGATGCATGGGGCCCATATTTAGATCAATGTTTGATATCAAAGTTTTATTAGGATTTTTAATTTTATGGTCAACTTGGATCATATTTGAACCCCAAAATAATGAAGTACAAAAGGACCAAATATATCTACCTTTTGGAGATAATAATCATACCAAAGTGTTTTCTTAACCATAAATCAAGAGTTTCAATCAATTACGAGAGACTTGAGCATTTGGATTCAATATTTGAACACAAGAATCCAAGATGAAGATCTCCAGATCTCCAATTATTCAAGATCTATCAAGACAAAGGAAATATTCTCACATTGATGCAAGTTTATCTCTCATTATTTCTAGGTTGAAGAATTATCTATCAGTCAAGAAGATTCATCCTTGTAGTAATTTTCTCTCTCCTTTTTTTAAGAGGTTATCAAGCATTTCTGCATTCATGATCTAGACCTACAATCATATATCTATGCATTTGTGAGATAATTCTTTTTTCTACATGACATTCAAAGGTAAACTATTTGAATTATAATTATATTTACTTGCATCTTCATAGGTATGAGTGATTTCTACATGTTTATTCATGAGGGTTAATCCAAGTTAAATATATTACTGGCCTTTATATTTACTTCCTCCTTGACATTCCATTCCATATTATAACATATAAGCATTTGTGAGATAATCCTTGTTTCTACATAACATTTCAAGGTAAACTATTTGAATTATAAGATCCCAATGGATACCCAAATGCTTCATTTTAATGATAATATTGTTTGATAAATTTTTTTATGAATTTGTAAATGATTCTTGTATGAAGGACTTTTTAATGATGAAGTGGCATAACCTTATAGTTATTTTTATTTTTCCCTTAAACTTGCAAAATGATTTAAGCCTTAATGCCAAGATTGAGGAAGAAAGTGTTTCTTGTAGAATGGGTGATTATAGAAATTTGTTGGAACCCATTATGTATGAGAAATTATTGGAAATATAAGGTAGGCAAGGTTACTAAGAGGGGAGGGGTGAATTAGGAACCAATAAAACTTTATCCTACTTCACCAATTAATCCTTTATTTAATAGTCTGATCTAATTGCATCCATAAAAGAAAGAAAGAAATAAAATATTCATAACACTTTGACACAAGATATGGTGATCCAGAATCCTTCCAATTAGAAAGTCAAACTAGGGTGGGGATGATACCCAAAAGCTTTGGTACTAGACTATAAAGTTAACCTATTTAAGGCTTACAATTGACCACTTCTGGTGATCTTCCCTATTAAGAGCAATAAGGACTATGAGGTCGACCTTGTTAAAGGATTTACAAACATACAATGAAGTATGCACTTGGTTTAGAGATTTAGCAAAAGACTATTAAGTCTACACTATTAAAGGATTTGACTGATGTAACTATTAGGATGAACCAATGGATGATCTCTAAATAACAACTCTGATTTGTTAAATGAGATTCCTTGAATTACAATGATCACATAACTGTGATAGATAAATCTCTATTGTTCCTTATATTGCTTGTAGCCTTCTTCAATTTGTACTCTTGCTCATCATATACTCTTTACATTCCTATATTTGGATATGATACAATGCATTACACATATACCAATCCAAATCACAACTTACTAGAGTCGGCTACAATACCAATTTCATCGTAATTCATAAAGTTAGCCCAACTGTTATAAATTGAGTTCTAAAGACAAACAAGGTGGTGTTCTGATACACGGAAAACACTATCAATGCCTGAAAAACTTTGGCACTCATTTGAACTTGAAGCTCATTTCATACTAATCACTTCCAAGTAGGTCAAACTCGGTTAGCATTATGTGACTCAGTAAACACTAAGAAACTCGGTAACTATTGAATCACTTGATTGACACTAGATGACTTAGTCAACACTAGATTGACATTGTTAACACTATAGAGCTCAATTAACACTATGATCTTCTTCACTCCCACTAAATAGCTTGGTAGCCTATTCTATGCTTGGTTTGCATTGAATTTTTTATTTGAAGCTTGATAAGCACCATGTGGCTCGAGAAACATTGTAAACTAACTCAAGTGCTCAGTAGACACTATATTTTGACTACTTGTCTTGGGAACAACTAAATCACTTGGTTAATACTACAAGCTGAATGATAAGCTTGGTGGGAACTATGGATCTCAATAGCAATGTAACCATTTTGACTAAGTGTTGAGTCACTAATAGACAAATTGACCTCAATGTCAATAGAAATATCTTAGTATTAAGTTAATATGGACAGGTCTCTTGGCGAGTGTTTTAACAAGTTATATTGAGAAGCTCTATCATGTAAATTCTCTAGTTATCTTGATTTTTTTCTCAAGGATGGAAATAAGTGGTTTTGTGTGTCTAAGTCCTAGAACTAAATTTTAATGAAGAGAATTTTTTCCAATTCTTTAATCCATTGATCAAGAGCACACGATTCTATTTACACAAAAAGAGTACAAAGTAGTGGAGTCTTTTTTTCTTTTATATGAAAGGGACTACACATGAGAAAGAGAACTAATGGGGATTTTGACACAACATCTCTTCCTTAAAAATAATGTGATGTTATTAAGGTAATCATTTGACACTAGCCCTTGACAAGAATATTTTTGCTATATTTATTTATCACTTTGTCATTTTGGATAATTTCTTCCATTGCAAGTTTATTTTTGTTTCATTATAGTTGATGTCTTCTCTAAGCCATGGCATAAAATCCCATGAGAAAAATGTGCCCTCCCGCATCTTATGTGAGATATTAATTAAACATTAATCAAGCAGTATGATAAGGTGATGCAAGTTGAGAAATATATTTTTCCCCTAAAATAGAGATTATTTTTTAGAGAAATGTTAGAGTTTATTATGGTGACACCTCTTTAAAATATGGGTATGTGGATTTCAATAATGAGGAGATGAACCAACTCCTCGCATCTTCTAGGAAAAACAGTATTTCCCATACAAATTATGGTATCTAATCAAGATGACATAGAGTATTTCCCATCACTTAAAACTGTACATTCAAGGATGGTGCTAAAGGTAAAACAATGATTTAGCGGCAACCCTCTATTAATAAATAAATAAAATATTGATGAAAATAAAACCCTCCTCAACTTAATTGTCTTGGTTCTATTGAGAATGTGGAGATCAATATGTAGATTATTATTGATTTGAGCTAGGACATTCTCAAGAAATGGATTTGTCAATACATAATAACCCTTCTATTAGCTCTCATTTTCAAATAAGCCTTTTATCCAAATTATGTTTTTGAATTGTTCTAAACCATTGAGTAGTTTTGATTAATTACAATATTTTTTTATCCCCTAGAAAAACCCTTATTTTAGAATTCATTATCTATGCTAGGCACCTAGGGTTTGGCAGAGATATTCATGAAAATGCTTTACCCGAGGAAAACCCTTGTTTTTAGGCCCATGCCCTTAAAATTTTAAATTTTCAAATACCTCAAAAGATTGGTGTTTTATGTTAAGACTTTAATGTTTGTAATAAGAGCTCATGTGTTTTAAGTGTGCAATAACATGACTATGGTTAGTTGCAGGGTCAAGTCTCCTTATCAAACTATGAAAATAGAAGGCGCTACTTGACAAAGAAAGTTTTTCCCTAACCATGACCAAGTGAAGCAATTAAGATGAATTCAATATCATGGTCACCTAAGTAATACGTTATGTTAAACTTTGCCAGTGACTAAGATATTTCTTTGTTGACAAGGTTAGATGTTTGGGTAATAAAAGTTTATAATTGGATGCGACTATGTGACAAGGCTTAAAATCATATGAATGGTCTTTGATTGTAGGGTTTCTAGAGTTAGATCAAAACCATGGGTTAAGGTTATGGAGGTGTGACATGCTTCCATATGGATTGAGCCTAGTGATGTGGCAATTTAGTTTCAAATTGATGTGGCATAAAGATAGTTTCTGATTGGTCAATAGTACTGGTGTGGATAGCAAAATGAAGTTCTCCATGACTATCAAAATAAAGATGATCAAGAGTTGTCACTTTTTCACCTAAAAAGGTTGCAAGGTCTTTATTCTTATCAACATAATGACAAGGTGTCATCTATCAGTGGGACCCAGTAAAATGGCAAGGTTCCAAAAGCAAGATCATCATCATATAACAGATTCAAGATCAACAAACCTCACTTTGTTGCCAAAGAAGTTTTCGTGTTCTTTATGCTTGGAAAAATGAAGAAACATGGAATATGATGGACCAGCCCTTGTAGAAAGTACCATAGGTTCCAAGTCATCAATAGATTCCAGCTAGCAAGTTTTCATTTGCCACGACTAAACCTTATGTAGAAAAGGTATTTTATTTGAACCATCAGATCTTTCAAGATTGATAGATGTCACTTTATTGCCAACAAAATTTGAAAGGTTTTTATTCTTGGTGACATAGAGACAAGGTGACACCTGTCCCTATAGGTCTCACTTTGTTTTCTTATATTATTGTAGACCATGCAACTTCCTAAGCCATCAAATACACAAAAGATCAATGAACATCCTTATGTTGCTAGTAAAAGTTGTAAGTGTTTTAATTATAGTGACATATCAACAAGGAGACATGTGGAGCTAGTGGATCCATTCTTGTCAGAGATGCAAACAAAACTTGTCATAACAGTTGGAGAATATATCAAAATAGGTTGGCAGTTTGGTGTTACATCATTGGGTGAAGTTGATGACAAGACTAAGTCATAAAGAAAATCTTGTGGGACCGTTGATCATTTTTGGATCAATGGTTGCCGCTTCCTTGTAATGTGAAGTTGCAAGATTTATAATGAATATGAGAAAGTGAGGTAAGGACACATGTCCTTGTAGGCCCAAGTGGTAAAACTAATGAAGGAAGTAGACAAATTAGAATCTAACATGTAGCACTTTCCATGATGGATGAGGGTCAACAAGACTTATTGGGGTCACTTTTTCAAGTGAACATTATATACAAACCAGCCTTGAGATGTTACAACATGATCATGAACTCTTGCTGTTCCAATTTTGTGATGTTATGACTGCTTCTTGTCATATGATCTTAGGTGTAGATAGTTTGTGTTTTGATCTTATGAAATGCAGTATGTCATGAGATTGTAGAAGAAAAGTGGAAAGCTCCCTATGCTACTAGTCAAAGGATAACTGGTGTCATGTGGTCGTAAGGAGCTGGATGAATGAATATGTAGTTGTGATGTTATGACAAGCTTCTCATGACATCATAGAGCTTTATGTACTAACTATCAAAGCTACACAAATGGCTAATTTACCATGATCGTGAGATCGTAGTGCAAGTGGAAAGGAGTTAAGATGCTATGCCAGTAAAGAAATGTAAAGGATGACCATAAGATCATAGATAGCTGTAGGATATGCTTTGATGCCACAATACACTAGGTTATCATATGATTGTAAGGGTCATTTGATGGGCTTATGATGCTATGATAAAGGGTAAAATACTCATGATCATCAGATTGTAAAGCCGTTGCCACCATGTTAAGATGTTATGAAGGGCCTCCCTCTCTAGTTTCTTATGTGGTCATCTTGTCATGAGATTAGGAGTTAGAAAAGGTCAAAGGTGAATTTTCAACTTATATATATGATCTCACCTAGCAGTAAATTGGGATTTTGACCCTTAGGGTGATAGATATTAATAAGACATGCAGAAATAGGACATGGCTTTGAGAAATTCCTAACAAATGATTTGATTTGATTGCTCAAGCAGAATTATTTTGATTGGAGATCAAATTTTTAGTTGGAGTGAATTTGTGGTGGAAATTAGATAGAATCATTCTTGTGGAACAACCATTAGTGAGAAGTAAAAGTAGTTGTAGATATCAAGGCATTATTGGCAGAGGTAGTTAAAGATATTCATGATCATAAGTAGATGGAGACAAAAAGGATGAAATTAAAGGCTCCTACTTATCTTATATTTTCTAGTAAGGTGGTTTTTCTCATTATCTTGAGAAGATATTTTACAAGATCATATTTTGTGATGAGATCTGATTTCATTGTTACAAAGAGATGAGATATTTTCTACAATAGCAATAGGAATATTTTTCAAGTGGACACCTCACAGTATCTAAATCGATCCAAAAAATTCTTCTTGTCTATATATTCTTCCTCTTCTCTCTTTGTAAGGGTTCCAATTTGGAGATTTTTCTCACTATTGTGAGACCAATAGAGTTCTAGCCTTGTTACCGTGAAACCAGGTTTCTAGTTCTTTAGGTGGAATATCTCCTCCATTACCATGATATCTTGCTTCTAGTCTTCTTACTATGATACTATTCTCAATATATTTTCTCTTCTATGAATAGCAATTTTAGTTTCTTGTAAGCAATAGATTACATAGTCATTTATTGTGTATATTATAAGTTTTTGCATATACCATGATGTGTTGGTTTCAAGGAGATTAATACAAAGCTTCATTCTTAGTCTCATTCTGATTTTCATCTCCTTCCTCTATTGTTTGCAACATTTTGTGTTTAAGAACAAAGAGCTTAAACCTATTTTCAATACCTTAAGGTTGTATGTTTGGATAGATTTGTTGTTGGAACAAAGAGCTAGTAAATGCTTATTTACCTTGACAGGGCTATAGGTTTCACTAGGAGGATATTATAGTAAGTATGAGAGCTTTTATGAAGATAGATATATGTTTCCAAGGTGAATGGATAGATCAAATATCTAAATATATGAGTATATTTTTGGTATCTGTGTGTATGTTTTGATATAAATTATGCCTAATGGATAAGGGACTGATCAGCTAGGAGATTGCATGTGTTTTGTGTTGCATATTTGGGTTATATTGATATTCAACATCATAAATCAAAATCTTTTCCCTTTCATGTTGAAAGAGCTTAAAGAGTTACCCTCACTTATCTTATCTAGCTCATAGGCTATGTTATTAGCTATTCCATTCCTATGTTGTCAGTATAACTATTAGAAGGTTTAGGGGCATTATTTGCTTTGTTTAGATTCAATTGTATGCTTTTAATACTAGTAACATATGAAGAATCTATAGGTCCACCCACCTAGGTTTTGTAGAGCCTAAAGTAGAAGAAGGGTCTAGCCTTATAGTTGGCCTAGTGTCTAAAAGGGTATGTTGTATACAGGAAGTAGCTGCCCCTAGATGTATTATGTTCTCATTGGGATAGTTTGAAATGTGACTTTTTAAAACATCAACACCTTCTACCATGAGAAGAGAATAAACCCGAACATGATTTTCATAAGATATAGTTTAAATAAGAGGATTTGTAGATATTATCAAGGCCACCTTGGATAGTACTAGTAAAGGGTTCAAAGGATCAATGAGCAAGTTGAAGCACTGTAGGATACTTATAAAGTTAATTCCCCTTTTCCTTCTACTATTATTAAGTCATCTAGAAAGACCAAAGCCATGAAACACATGTACAAGAAAGAGAGATAGAGTGCCTATGGAGGAAAAAAAAATTTATATAAAGGATATCAAGAAGACTATAATATCATGACATGCTACTAGAACACACAAAAAATACATGGGTACGAAGCTTATAGATAATATCATTAGGAACATAAAAAATATTAATATTGGTATCACTGAAAAGAATGAAAGTGTAAGAAAAAAATGTATAGTCTTTTAGGAGTTTATTCACCTCATATTTGGTATTTTTTGGCATTTGGTATTGGTTTAAGATAATTTATTTTGTTAAACTTGGGATTATTTTCTATTAAAACTCATGTTTTGATTAATTAATAACACCATTCTCCATGATATGAGGGATACATTTTGAAGCTCTATACTTAAAAGTAATCAAATAAAAGTACCTTCTATTTCTATTTCTAGAACAAAATAGAAGGGATATGGTTTTACCCCCACATTAGCTTTTACATGGCTTCTAGTCATTGCTAGTGACATAGGGGAAGGATCCCTACTTTTCTTCTTGTTAGTCTTTACATCCAAAACTCCTCCTTTGAAATAACCTTATGATACTGAGATAGAATTTGGTTATTCACTAAGTAATCAACAATATACCACTTTTGTTAGTTATTTTTGCACCAATTAAAGAGTGGATTGAGAGTGGGAGGGAGAGGTACTATGGTTCCTAGAGATGAAGGAGGGAAAGATGATAGTGATAGAAGTAGGGATAAAGATCTAGAGGATTTTTTGTGGTCCAATTTTGGGAGAATGCTTTAGCTCTCCTTTAAATTTTCTTTGTCCTTTCAAGACATTTTTCTTGAAGTTGGACACACTCTTCTAATATATTTGTACCTTCTCTATGGTTAGTTGTTGGTGGTTCATTGTTTGCCCTATGTTTGCAGATAATTTTTCTTGTAGATTTTCAATTTAAAGTTTCTTTCTTTGTATCCTTTACATGTGGCAATTTCCTTTATTTCATAGGGATTTCCCTTTCTTTTTTACTTCTAGTCCTTCTTTGTTTTCTCCATGCATTGGCTTATTCTTGCTTTTCTTGGGATTGGTTTGTTCTTCAATTGGTTTGTCCAAGTCCTAGGGACTTTGGTACTAGCTTTTCTCTTTTATTGGTCTTCTCTTGGAAGATGCTCCTATAGTTCAATCTATCTATGGTTCTAAGATGTTCTGTGGTTGCATTTCCCTCTATTTTTAATTTTCTAATCTATTTTTTAGGCTAAGGTTATTTGTTTGCTACATATTTTTTCTCTATCAACTATTGAAGTTTGTAGGGAGGGAGGGTGATCTTTTCTCCTCTTTTTTATGATCATTGGGTGGACTTGAAGGTATTGGTTGTGTGTTTATCAAGGGTTTTATTTTTACCCTATTGTTTAGAAGGTTATATGCTTCCCTCACTGAACCACTTTGCTAGTATGTGTTGATGTTTATGGAGGGATCCTTCTCCATCTCCTCTTAGGAAGGCCCTATCCCTCCTCTCCCCTCTTCTTGAGGGGTTATTTGGTACAATATTAGTGAGTTTATGGCACCATATTGTCCTTGGTTTCACCTCACAGTCTTTTCCTTGTAGAGTTCGTGGCTCCTTGTTTCCCTCTCTTGGTGAGATTGATGGTGCAATGGACATTGGGTAGTCCCATGACCATTTTTTAAAGGGTGTATTTCTACTCTCCTAGATCCTTCCTCATATGACTCGTATAGAGGTAGATTTGGACCTTATTGAGGTGGGTTCTCTTATACTAGATTTTACCTAGATTGTAGGTGGTAGGTAGCTTCTACTTTTCTCTTTTTTGGTGGGATATCCTATGGAGATGGATGCCTTATTGAAAATAGAGGTTGATAGAGATACTATGATATCTTGTCCTAGTATGAGTAGTTGGAGTATGAGTTTCTTTTAGAGGATTCCTTCTATTTTCTTCTTCTTCTTTCATCATTTCTCTATATATAGAGTAAATATTAATTTTATGTTTTTTGAGACCTCAAGTCCCATATGGTCGTTCTTGAATTCAAAATCCTTTTGAGTCTACTCTTGTATATTTCTTTCCTCCATTTATTATGACTTGACGTTACTTTATTTCTCGATTCAATCCATCTAATCCCTCTTTATGTAATTAGAATAATATACCACTTTAATAAATTTTAAAAATTGTTGAATATACTTCAGCTCCTATTGAGGGGAAGCCTTAGAGGGAAAAATGTTTTGAAATATTTATTTATTCCATCATGTAATATTATCCTTCACTCCCCTCAATCTCTTAATCACCAAACATATTATTATTGTTTGATGCACCCTAGCAACCCATCATTCCTTGATCCTATTAAATAAAAGAGA
This sequence comes from Cupressus sempervirens, assembly GCA_028749045.1. NCBI lineage: Eukaryota > Viridiplantae > Streptophyta > Pinopsida > Cupressales > Cupressaceae > Cupressus > Cupressus sempervirens. Next base: position 843,320,913 of record CM053785.1, on the reverse strand, counting down.
AAGGGAAACCCATATATTCTGAAAACTAAATGGAAAATTATGCTTTCTAAAGATATCATCTTCCAAAAAACTAATCAAGTAATGATATGAACCAATCCTAGACATAGTACTCAAAGAAAATAAAAAGCATTCATAGAGATAAAATTCATATCCAATCCCACTTGAATATGATAAAAAAAAATATATCATATATTAATTTATAACTATTTTTAAACGTAATATAATATAATACGATTTCCTTTTTACAAGCATACAATTAAACCCCTATTTTCATTATTAAAAAGTATTTTTTAAATATTTATTTTCAATTACCTAGACCTCACTACTTAACAAAATCTATCATTATTTTGTTAAAGTGGGGAATGGACCCAACCTATTATAGATCATACTTAAACAATTAGAACAACTGGTTGTTACGAAACTAAATTGTTAGGAAAAGAAGACATAAATATAACAATTAGAAGAAAATATAACAAATAATGTAAAGGAATAAAGCACATGGAATTAGAATTTGAAGACAAAAAGATTTAATGTGGTTGACACAATCTTGGGCGACATCCACCAAATAGAATGTCCAATCTTATTAACCAATGAAGAGAAAATCATAACCTAGTCCATTTTCCATTGTAAAACTACTTATTTATTTCATTTTAGGTAGTTTAAAAATATTGGTTAACAAGTATACCTATAAAAATACTTCACTAGTCAATCTAGGGAAATTCTTGACCAATCAAACCAAAAATACTTGAGGAGTTAACCTCAAACCCCATGATAAATGGGGGGTGTACACTGCTTGATCAGTTACCACAAACCAACATGAATATTAGAGTTACTTTATGGTTTTCATTAAGCATAAATCATCTAAGAAGAAATATCATTTTGTGGAGAAAATAATCTAGATGAACTCATATTTTAGTAAAAAATATCAAACGACATAGACCAACATGCTATGATACCTAATAGTGGAACCTAGCCATGGATAAGAGAAGAATGATGCCTAAAATAGCACCACAGAGAGCAAAAGGAGCACAACAGACACCATATAACAAAGAGGGAACTCCAAGAATAAGAGCCATCAAAACATGAACAAATGTGATCAAGATTTGAGCCATTTAGACATGGGCAACAATGGTCAGCATTGGCATGAGCTACCGAAGTTAGAAAATTAGTTGAAGAAGTGGTGTAGAGCCTAAATTCACAAGGAAAATAGTAATATAACACCTTCAATCATCATTCTAGTAAGTAGGATATGAGTGTAGTAAAGAATTACAAGAACAAAAAGAGCAAAATTGCCCATTTGCAAACAAATTGTCTACGGTTAAAAAAGATATCTTCATAGTCTATAAATTGTCTCCAATTCAGCTCACTACACTTATGAGAAATCTAAACAGATGGTGGGTTGAAAGAGATCAAATAAACAAGAGCTAAAATCTTTGCACATGAGGTGCGGGAGAGAAAACTAGTATCTGGGTCAGCCTTAATGAAGCTCCCTAACTCTCTCCTAATAGGTTCAGATGTAGCATTGCACAAGATGTAGAGAGGAAGGCTGAAGGCTTGGGAGACAAACCCAAGTAGAGGAAAATTTGATAGGGCCCACCTAAAGACTAAAAGAGGTTGTCCAAGGGTAAAGTGACAAAACACATAAATCTCATTTCTAGATATCCAATGATATAACAACATCCCTATCATTAGTAACATCACAAAAGTCAGAAGGAATTCACCAACATATCTAGGTAAATTTCCCCTTTAGGTGAGACCAATAGGTTCAATGCTAAGAAAATCAATTGGCTATCCTCCTCTTTTTTGTGCACATTTTGTGTTGTTTTCTACTATTTACCATTGCAATAAATGTGAAATCAACTAAAAATTTCATAGAAATATGTTATGTTTTTGTAATTTTGAATAAAAGTAATAGTTACAAATATCGAAAAGTGCAAAACTAGAAGAGATGGCCTAATGGAATCAGCCCAAACAAAAAAGCATAGTACATGAAAATTTGGCCACTTTAACTTTTATCAATTGATTCTAAGATGTAATTCATTATTTTAATTGAAGTCAATTGTTTAACAGGTGTAATAGGCTCACTTCTTATGCACTAAAGACAAAACAAAGTCAAATTTTTATTATTTTTTTTAAATTGATCAACTCTACAGTTTGTAAGAAAGATAGTTACAGATAGTTACAGCGTCCCAGTTCTCGATCCCATTAACATGCTTTTGGTAATACATGCAGAAGAGTGAACGGAAGCCACAAGAGAATTAGGAATACCTAGAATTGAATAATAAGCTTTTTTGAAGTAGATATTTTGGGGGATTTGTTTTTACTAATATATGTACCCTATACTTATAGAAGACAATCTTTCTGTCAAGAAAGAACATAATGTTTCTCCTAATTCATGCCAGTCGTTACATTTATGGCTCCCAAAGTGGTTTCCATAGCTGTTCCATATCATCAACTATGTAATTATTATCATTTGTTTGCACCTCACAGAAATCATATTCAGCATCATTGTGATACCCGCCAATGAGAAGGGCTAGAAGTTCATCCCTCTGCAAGCTGGTCTTTATTACCTCTGCTTGTGCGGCTTCTAACTGGGACTTCAGCTCCCTGATTTTCTTCTGTAGTTGCTGAACTTGGGTTGCACAGCCATGAACGGGATCCTTGAGCCTTGTACTCGCTTCATACACCATGCTATTTACTGCATCTCTTATTTTCTCAGCCTCCATGCCCTGAACCAATACCACATGAAAACCATGAGTACAAATACAGAAACAAATGGAAACACGTGGGTGAGTAATCTTCTTATCCCTGTTCATCAAGGATCGAACTCATCTCTACATTATCTAAGCACTTCATTCAATTGATCCTACAAGACTTAATTTAACATTAGGTTTCAAATATTCTGAATTAAGCTTTTGAGCTCTTAAAATTTAGTTTTTCGATCATGTGTTTTCTGTATAATTCATTATCTAGATTATACGATACCATCTGAAATACTACTGACAAAAAATTATAATTTAATTCAAACAGTTTCAAGCTAACATGACACAGTGAACTTTTTTACGATTCTTCTTTACATCTTTTATTATATATTCTATTATTGTTGGTGATGTAGGCTTCCAGCTGTCAGTTTAATCTTCCCTGTCTTTACCTATTCCAACTATTTCATTTATTGCTTCTTCTCATCAAGAGTTCTAGATCTCTCATTTTAAACTATGCTTCTAGATTGTTAGGTTTAGGTTTAGGGTTTTTTCAAAGAGTTGGCTGTAATATTTTTCCAGAAGTTTGTAGATGTTTCATCTTCCCAGCTAATAATAGATCTCTCTAGAATATTGTATGCTTTCATATAAAAGGTTGTATGTACTCATTTGATATTACAGTGGAATGAAATATAACATAGTTTATTGTGCGGCAGCACATCGTATTGTTCTGTGTGTTTATTTTTTGTCCTCTGCCTATCCATTAGTTTGGTATCAGAGCCGTAGAAATTATGGGCATTGTTTTTATAGGTAGATGTCATTTTGGGTGAAGGGCAAATGAGAGCAAAAAGATCTAAGGAGGAGATCATAGTTTCTATGTGAGAAAGGAAGAGAAAGGGTTTGTAGTGGTTACAAGTCTGAAAGTTTTACTGTTAAATCATGGCAGGAACCAGTGGAAGTATTTCATAGCCACAAATTCCTACTTTTAATGGAAAAAATTATGATTATTGGAGCATCAAAATGAAAACACTTTTTCGTTCTCAGGATGTTTGGGATTTAGTTGAAAGTGGGTTCCCTGAACCAGCAGACCAGCAAGCATATCAAGCTCTTTCACAAGCTGAAAAGGATTTATTAAAGGAAAATAGTAAAAAGGATGCTAAGGCACTATTCTTTATTCAGCAGGTAGTGGAGGAAGCAATATTTCCAAAGGTAGTTGTTGCCACAAGCTTAAAGCAAGCATGGGACAACTTGCAATCAACATACCAGGGCACAGGAAAGGTAAAAACTTCAAAGTTACAAAATCTTAGAAGAGATTTTGAAAATTTGCAAATGAAAGATTCAGATTCAATAGACTCATACTCAAACAATGGGGATAGTAAATCAGATTAGATCATATGGAGAAACCCTTGGAGATCAACGAGTTGTAGAGAAAATACTTAAAAGTCTACCAAATAAGTTTGATTCAAGAGTTGCAGCCATTGAAGAATCTAAGGATCTCTCCTTGCTATCAATAGATGAGTTAATGGGTTCTCTCTTATCACATGAACACAGGTTGAATCATTCGAGAACTTCATCATTGGAGAATGCTTTCAAGACTCAACTTTCACTTGGAAGAACAAGAGGAAGATCATATCACAATAGAGGTAGAGGACATTTTACACCAAGAGGAGGAAGAGAAAATCCACATTTTGAGAGTAGAAGGCCAGCATCAAGCTCACAAACCAATTTCACATCAACAAGAGGAAGGGGGAGCAACCATCATTAAGGAGAAAGGTATGAAAAATCTAACATCCAATGTCATTACTATAATAAATTTGGACATTTTGCATCTGAGTGTAGAAAAAGACAATATGACATGAATAGGCAAAAGGCACATTTTACAAATGAAAGTCAGCCCAACACTAGTGAGCAAAACACCATCTTAATAACATGCAATGTTGCACAAGAGAGTTCTAAAGAAGTATGGTTCTTAGATAATGGTTGTAGTAACCATATGATTGGGTCTAAGGAGATATTCTCAATGATAGATGAATCAGTAAAATCAGAGGTTAAGTTGGGGAATGATCATCAAATCTCAGTCATGGGAAAAGGGTCAATTAGCATAAGAACTAAGAAAGGTGAAGAAAAGGAAATTCTTGATGTATATTATGTTCCTGGATTGCAACACAATCTCATAAGCATTGGACAACTAGTACAAAAGGGATATAGAATACATTTTGAAAATGGTGAATGTGTGATTCTAGATAAAAGACCAAGCAATAGGCTAATTGCAAAAGTTGAAATGAATCAAAATAGAATGTTCCCACTTAAAATCCAAAGTGAATTATTCTTAGAGCCAAATGAATTGCAAAAAGTAGCTGAATCTACATTCAAAGCTTTCCACAAAAATGAATCTTGGCTATGGCATTTAAGGTTTGGTAATTTAAACTTTAAAGGGTTACAACTCTTATATAAGAAACAAATGGTCTATGGGTTGCCATCAATAGAGCCACTTAAGGCAACATGTGAGGGTTGTATTTTGGCAAAGCAAAATAGAGAAAAATTTTCAGTTGGAAAGTCTTATAGAGCAAACCATCCACTTGAGATAGTCCATTCAGTTATTTGTGGACCAATGCAAACACCATCCTTAAGTGAAAAACTTTATTTCTTGACATTTATTGATGATTTCAGCAGAAAAGTTTGGGTTTATTTTGTGAAGTATAAATCAGATGTATTTGATGTCTTTAAAGAATTCAAGGCAAAATTTGAGAAAGAAAGTGGATGCTCTATTAAAATATTAAGAACTGATCAAGGTGGAGAATACATATCAAATGATTCTCTGAATTTTTGCAAAGAAAATGGCATATGGAAACAATTTACAGCAAGGTACACTCCACAACAAAATGGAGTAGCAGAAAGAAAAAAATAGAACAATTATGGAGATGACAAGGAGTATGTTAAAGGAAAAAAACTTGCCAAATGAGTATTGGGCTGAAGGAGTTGCATGTTCAGCATACATACTAAATAGATGTCCAACAAAAGCAGTAATAAATAAAACACCTAAAGAAGCTTGGAGCAGAAGGAAGCACAATATAACACATTTGAGAGTGTTTGGTTGTGTGGCATGCTCATTGGTACCTCAAGAAGTGAGACAAAAATTAGTTGATAGAGGAAAGAAGTGCATATTTGTGGGATATAGTGAACAATCCAAGGCATATAGGCTATACAATCCTATCACAAAGAAGTTAATAATAAGTCGTGATGTTGAGTTTGTAGAAAAAGAACCATGGGATGGTAGCTTGAATAAGTCAACTACAGTTGCAGTTGGTGTTCCACAAGAAAATGAAGAAAATGAAACTCAAGATGTGCATTCTACAACACAAACAAATGTTCCTAAAACACCTACAAGGGCACCTATCACTCAAAACACTACTACTCTAGTAAGCACTAATAGCAGTGAATCATCTAATCCAACACTTGCTTCATTAAGACCAAGAACTATAAAAACTTCAAGGAAGACACAAAGTCTTAGAGATATATATGATGAATTACAAGAGGCTGAAAATGATGACTTAAGCATTAATTTTGCACTCTTAGCGCATGCTGATCCAATTTATTTTGAAGAAGCTATTAAAGATGACTAATGGATTTCAGCCATGGATGAAGAAATTTAGTCAATAGAAAAGAATGATACTTGGGACTTAGTAGATCTTCCTAAAGGGAAGGATGTGATTGGAGTTAAGTGGGTATATAAAACAAAATATAATGCTAATGGAAAAGTAGAGAAACACAAAGCAAGGCTAGTAGCCAAAGGCTTCACACAACAACTAGGTATAGACTACAATGAGACATTTGCACATGTGGCAAGATTAGACACTATTAGAATGATTTTATCCATTGCAGCTCAAAATAATTGGAAGGTTTATCAAATGGATGTGAAATCAGCATTCTTGAATGGAATTTTAGAAGAAGAAGTGTATACAAAACAACCACCAGGATATGAAATTTTGGGAGAAGAACATAAGGTATACAAGTTGAAGAAGGCACTATATGGCTTGAAGCAAGCTCCCAGAGCTTGGTATAGCAGAATAGACTCTTATTTTGTGAATAATGATTTTAGTAAGTGTGGCTATGAACCAACTTTGTATGTCAAAGTGAACAATGAAGGAGAAATATTAATAGTTTGCTTATATGTAGATGATTTGATATTCACAGGTAATATGTCAATTAACAATTTCAAGGCAGCCATGAAAAATGAATTTGATATGACTGATTTGGGACTCATGAGATATTTTCTTGGGATACAAGTAAATCAAAATGATCAAGGCATTTTCATTTGTCAAAGTAAGTATGCTACTGATTTGTTGAAAAGATTTAAAATGAAAAATGTGAATTCAGCCCCTACACTAGTTGCGTTGGGTATAAAACTTAGCAAGAATGATGAAAGTCCTAATGTAGACTCAACTTTATTCAAAAGATTAGTTGGCAGCCTTTTATATTTGATAGCTACAAAGCTAGATATAATGCATGGAGTTAGTCTCATTTCAAGATTCGTGGATAAACCAAAAGAAACTCATTGGAAAGCTGGAAAGAGGATTCTGAGGTATATAGCTGGAACAAAGAACTTTGGGATCTTATATGCACATTCAGATCATTACAAGCTGATTGGCTATACAGATAGTGACTGGGCAGGTAGCTTTGATGATAAAAGAAGCACTTCAGGATATATCTTTCACCTAGGGTCAGAAGCTATTTCTTGGGCATCAAAGAAGCAACCAATTGTGACATTATCATCAGCTGAAGCAGAATATGTTGCAGCAACATCAGCAGCCTGTCAAGCAATATGGATGAGAAGAGTACTTTCAGACTTGAAGCATCCACAAGAAGAACCTACAAGAATATATTGTGATAATAATTATGCAATTGCTTTATCGAAAAATCATGTCTTTCATCAACGTAGTAAACATATAGATATAAGATATCATTATATTCGTGAATTAGTGAACAATGGTGGCATATGTCTTAAGTTTTGCAAGTCCAAAGAACAACCGGCAAACATTTTCACAAAGCCTCTTGCAAAGAATGTCTTTGAACATCTTCGAGAAAGTATTGGTATTACAAACATACATGGCAGTGAAGATTAAGGGGGAGTGTTGGTGATGTAGGCTTCCAGCTGTTAGTTTAATCTTCCCTGCCTTTACCTACTCCAACTACTTCATTTATTGCTTCTTCTCATCGAGAGTTCTAGATCTCTCATTTTAAACTATGCTTCTAGATTGTTAGGTTTAGGTTTAGGGTTTTTTCAAAGAGTCGGCTATAATATTTTTTCAGAAGTTTGTAGATGTTTCGTATTCTCAGCTAATAATAGATTTCTCTAGAATATTGTATGCTTTCATATAAAAGGTTGTATGTACTCATTTGATATTATGGTGGAATGAAATATAACATAGTTTATTGTGCAGCAGCACATCGTATTGTTTTGTGTGTTTATTTTTTGTCCTCTGCCTATCCATCAATTATTTGATAATTTGCATATGTAATGTTCATGAAAGCAGGTTTAATTAAAGATACTAAGTTTTCACAATCAACAATCTTAAGCACCTGTTATTCTTAGATCAAACTAGATGATAAATAATATCAATGTTTGTCTCACATTTATTAATATTAGAATTACATTTCATAATTTACCAACATAATAATAGAACTATAGAAAAATTTCATCCATCCCATAAATGATATAAAATTGTATGAAATTTTCCACAACTTATATCATTGTAATGGTAGATTAAGCAATGCAAATGAGAGATCGTTAAAAAACATGTCTCGTCCTCCAATTGCTAAAATCCCAGTTGAATGAAATTACATATCAGGTATAATATTTATATTTTTGAAATCTATCATATTTAGAATTATTTCAAGATTAGTTTGAAAAAAAAACATTAAAATGATTTATGTTGGATCATTTAGGACATCCAATATCAAGATCATTTTGATCAGGAAAAAAAAAAGTAGTCTTAATCAAGATTTTTAAAATTTATCAATAGATGATAAAAATATTAGATCTAATAATAAAGTATATATATAAAATATATTAAAATAATTTTTATATTGTAGACGTAAGATCTAAATTCAATTTTGAAGGATTTTTAATCAATAGATTACGAATCTCACTCTATAATCTACTAGCAGTTCTACATTTATGTATGTGCAACGATGAGCCAATAGGATGTATATGATTGGAAAAAAGTTAAATTTTATACTTGTAATAGAGATCACATTTTCATTATTTCTATAATAGAGTTGTATACTATTTCAACTAATCTTGGATAGTGGATCACAAGGGAACTTATGATTGGTAGTGAAGAAATATAGAACATGAGACAAAAAAGTTTACTTATCTATTGACTTCTTGTCAAATATGCATTCATTTATCTTTAGAGTACATTTAGGATGGTACATATAAATCATAACTATCTACTTTATGCATTTGTAATTTTTTTTTATCAGTTAGAAAATCCTATCATCTCTATTATTAAAGCTTCCTTCAGTTATCTAATCATTTTATATTGTAGGACATGACTATTGTTTGTATATGGATAGTAATTTCTGGTTAAAATTGTCTCCTTATGCTATAGTTCTAAAATAGCCACCATTTAGCATCAATGTCTCTCTATATTTCCATCCCACATTAAGACTACTATAAAAATAGAAAAAATAAACTTTTAATATACATTCAACAAAAAAAATTGATATTTTTATTATTTTAATTATAAATATAAAATAAAAATTTAACGTTAATCATCAATTTTAAAATATAATATAATTGAAAATTGATAAGCACATTTTAAAACTAAATAGTATGATATAAAATTTGAAAATACCATTTATTGATCTGAAAGCTAAATCAATTATAACTAACTTTGACTCCTATAGAATACAAACTTTAAAAAAAAAAAAATGAAGCTAAAATATTATAACTATTCCTTGATTCTTTATTTTTATTTTTTTCCCATTAGTGTTATATATTATAGAATTAAACTATTAACTTTTAACATAATTTATTTAGATTAAAGTTTTGAAGTACACTAAATTTTCATTGTTCTTTGATGATGAGGCCAAAGTTAGAAGGTACATATACAATCATCTCTCAATTGTTTGTTAGATTTAAGTCTTCAAAATTATCGAATATTAATCCACTATCTTTTCGTTATCATTCACTTGATTATATTTTCATCAATCGATGAAAAAGACAAATGATAAATGTAGATGGAGTAAAAATCAAAGAAAGCTAAAATTAACTAAGAATAAAAAATGAGATTTCTCCATCTATTTTTGGTAAAATTCCTTAGCCAAAAAATTCGTCACAATTCCATTAAATTTATTAGTACTATGAAAATCTCTACGGTAATAATATAAGATTCTAGTAGAAAATCATACAGAAAGAAAGGAAGCCATGATGTAGATTGATTTTCATCTTACCCAAATGAGAAATTCGTGGTCTCCACTAACCACTGCTTAAGAAACATCTCTATCATTAATCGCTTCACTCAACATTGAAAGCAAACACCTCCTTCATGCTTGAGTGCCTTCACTTGGACAACGCCAAACAACCAGACTCAAATGGAACACTTTGTTTTATTTACATCAATTACCAGTTATAATCTATACCATGCTACCACCACCACTACAAGCTTTGTTGACATAATGTCCTTTGCTTTTTTCTTGTTCAAAACATCACATGTTTTGAATTCTTGATGCTTGAAAAGATTTAATAAAAGCTATACACAATGCCCCATCAAAAAAATTGATCCAAAACCAACAACATAATAGACTTTTTATAAGATTAAGAATATAAAATGTTACAAATTCTATTACACAAAATTCTACATCATCTAGCTCCCTAACTAGACAAATATTCTCTGTATAAAAGTTGTTAGATAAAGACTAATCATATGTGCATTCATACAGATTCAATCTAAGAAAACAAAGTAGAATCTGTAATAAATACAATAGCTCACATAAATCCTAGAATATTTTTCAAGTGTTTGGGTGGGCTTTTAGACCCATCTTGCAAGATCACAAGCCTTAGTAAATTTAGAAAAATTAGTAAAAAAATAGTAAATAAAAATTGAAAAGTTGCAGGAATAAAGTAGAATTAATTAATAGAAGATAGAATTTTATTTTTTAGTAATTTCTAAAATCTAAAACTTGATGACATAAATATTTTTGGCTCATCGGAAAATAAAATAGAATTTCATTTTTTAGTAATTTCTAAAATCAAAAACTTGAGGACATAAACTTTTTTGGTTCAGAAAAATTAAAAATGGAAGTGGTCTTACAACTTTTCTGTTGACATATTAAATTTGGGTAGCAAAGCTCCCGCAATAAGCCTATCAGCTTAATTATGGGAATGATAAACATTTTAATAATAGATCAATAAGATATGACTAAAATATTATAGAGAAGAAATAATATATTCAAATTCTAAAATTCAAACCCTAAACAATTTTGATATAAAAGGAGAAAAGAGACTCTGAATATAATTACTTAAAGTATTTTGAGTATTGAATATGATCTAAAATATTAATCAAGAAAAATGTAATCTTAATCAAAGTTTTATAAATTTAACATGATAGATGGTAGAAAAAATTAGATCTATTATTTAATAACCAACATATATGTAAAACACATTAAAATAGTTTTTAATTAAATACCTAGGATTTGGAGGGCTGATTTGTAAATTCTTCAATCTATAGATTATTATCTCACTTCATGGTTATCATAATATACTAGATCAAATAAAATATGTCACTAAAAAGAAATAAATATATATTCACAATACAAAACTCACACAACCTAAACAATAAAAAAAAGAGAGAGGAGAGAGTCCGAATATGATTACTTGAAGAGTTTTTAGTACATGCCGGGTCCCAAAAACTTGATGAACTGTTTCAAATTTGTGAGGATCAGTTGATGGAAAATGCGGAGCTAACACACAACGCTCTGAACATTTCTTCCGGTGCTTCTTGCAAGCTGCGCATCTTGGCATTGCTCACTCTTAAACTACGCTCTTGAGCAAGTGGCTTCAAAAACTACCAAATAAAACTAAACACGGTGGCTTGCACTAGCAGATCGCCATAGCTAAGGAGGGAGCTTATTCTTTGTATTTATAATGGTTGTAGACACGTAAAGAACACGCACTGGTTTCCAATTAGTGAAGAGGTAAAAGGATGTTTCCTACTCTTTTCTACAAAGGTATTTGACCTAACTACGTGTCTTTGTAGATTCTGTTCATTTTCCACAAATAAGGGAAAATAAGGACTATGGACCCAACACGTCAAACAGCATGTTAGACTAGAAGCTATTGCAATACAATTCCTGTCAAAAAGTCTGTTCAATTGACTAATTGGTCTTTTCCCATTCACATCTGGATAGAGATGAAACTTGTTTCGACAACATTCAAATAAGCATAAAGGATATTCGATGCCATTATCAATGACCAAATAGATTAACAAATAGAATTATTAAATTTAACAAGTCAAGAGTGGCTTTATAAAATTTAATGGGCCACATAGATTATGATTGATTTTACTCCCGTTCTCATTGAGGAGGCAATTTAATCAAGTTGTGGAATTTTGCAATATTTTTCCCTTTCGAGAAATTCGAAGGGAAGAATAAGGAAGACGTGTAACGTTTTAAAATGTTCTCCATTTCAAGGCTGTTGATATTTTTTCCCTTTAACAAATATTAATTATTAAATTTAATAAGTCATTTCTTCCAGAGTGGCTTTATAAAATTTAATGGGTCACATAGATTTTGATTGATTGTACTCGTGTTCTCATCGAGGAGGCAATTAAATCAAGAAGTTGTGGAATTTTGCAACATATGTCGAGAAATTCGAAGGTAAGAATAAGGAAGACGTGGGTAAAGTTTTAAAATGTTCTCAATTTTAAGGTTGTCGATTTTGTTTTAATATATGTTCATTACGTTTTTATAAAGATTGATGTTGATATATTTCAGTCTAAATCAAGGCGTGTTCGTGGTTGCTTTCCACTTTCTGCATAATCGAAGAAAGTTCGATTTTAAATCTGATATCATCAAAAAGCTACGTGCGCGTCAAAAGTATTCTTTCGAAAGTTATTCTATTCTCATTCCAAACGACGTTGACTGTTATGTGAAAAAACTACCCATTTGTACAAGGGATGCACGCACTTACAAGTAAACAAGTTCATGATGAAACCATTCTTGAACTGTATAATTCAATATGGTATATGTAAAGAAAGTTGCTTGTACTTCATACCGATACAATTCTATTGATTTTTAGGAAAGATAATACCTTCATTACTTTTATTAATAACACAATAATTTTATTGCTTTGTTTTTAAAAGTAGGTGAGAGAAAGGTACTTTCAAAGTTTTAGATAAAGTCTAAATAAATAATTTAAAAATAATATATAAATTAAATTAGTTTATTGAATTATTGACATCATTGAAATCTTTCATAGGAAAGCTATATAATTATGAAGTCAAATGTTTTATCTAGAATCAATATTAACCAATGTATATCTCATCTATATTCATGTTGCCGATTTTATGTGGTCTTACAATAAAATGAAGGAAAATGATATAACTAAAGTATTATTTGTGATCATTTTATTGATCCTAAAAGCAATTTACTTCTTGTAGAGACTTTGTAACAGATTTGTAATTAATTAGTGCAATCATATTGAAATAAAACATAATTTTTGGTATAGGTAGTGGACAAACTATAATATTCTCCATATAATATCTATGAGATGTCACTCAAACTTTTTAGAAAACTTGAAGATGAAATTTTTCAGGATGAAAACTTATTTTGTAAAATTAAGAAGTTTCAAGGTACAAGTGAAAGGTCTTCCCAATATATACTAGAGCCTTATCAAATTGAAAATGTTCAATAAAAATAACTCTCATAAATATCTACAAATCATGTGACAATGCAATTATCCACTAGGTAGTATAGAGATGAAAAAAATCCATATCATTTCTAGTCCTATCAACACCCTTATATAATATGGCATGTAGATGTCCTAGCCTTGTGGTTCAGAAGATAACTAAGAAAAAAAATACCAATGAGTTCTAGTGCTCCTTAATTCAACTTACAGCTATGTTATATCTAATATGATCTTTATTGGATGAGAGCATGATCTATAGAGTACATTGTGAGTTTTTCTCCCATAATTGAATTCATTTTTGTTGTAGAAATATTAGGAGAATAGAGGAAAATCAAACAATATAATACCATGAGGTAGATATTGTAGTGATCCAAGATGAACTAGTACATAATTTGTTTGGTAATTGTATACAATTATTTTTGGAAAGGAAAAATTTGGTATTTTTTATACTTCATTTTTAAAGCTATAGGAAAGATAATATTGTTATAGTCTACAAGTATAATTTATTCATATATTATACAATTATTAAAATATTATCTAAACTAATTATATTACTAAACTTTTAACATCTTGTGTTGCACCATTGATCATCTTGTCAACATCTTTTAACATGCCTATTGATAATGTGAGCTATGATAATTGATTCACTTATGTACAGTATAGTATGATATAAATTTATAGTTTTTTTTAATCTAATGTTTTAATTAATTAAATTGAAAAAGGGTTTGAACCTATCATGCCCCTACAATGTTTATCAAACCCCTACAAAGTTTAAAAGCCAAAAATGAAAAAGATGATCTCCCTAAAATCTAGGATGAAATAGTGGTTATTTTGAATGACTCTAAGAAGAGTTCTCCGACTACGGAGACTTATTGGGTCTCAAAAAACTCATATCATTTTTTAACCCACATTCCCTGAGCTTCACCATGTACTCACCTTCCCACACTATGGATTTAAGCTACACAAGAGACCCACAAATGTCTAACTAGGAAACTCTGGCCTACCCTAGTCTCAAAAAATGATGGTACCATTGATATGGATTGTCTTACCCTACATTCAATAGTGATTAACTATTGTTACAACAAGTTGAAAGTGGTGGGTAGGTGTCTCCTTCTATAGATGCACACTGTGACTAGGATGATCAATAGGCTATAAGCTAGTGTAGAGGCAAAGTAATAATTAGTGGATTGGACGTGATGTTGTAGGAATGAAGTGTAGTGGAATATTAGTAGGGATTTGGGTGATAAGCTTCAAAGCTGGAAACATCTAGAGGAGGAGGTAGAGGGCATCAAGAGAAAAGTGCTTTTAGAAGAGGAGAGAGATGAAATGTTGAAAGCTTTGGTGGCAATAAAGAAAACTCAAGATGATCTCAGGAAAAAAAAGTACCATTTTGATATCCCTAAACTACTTGGTTCGGGCTAAATTGGAGAAGGAAATTGATAGCCTAAATGCCTAGGTTGAGGAGAAAACTGTAAAGAGGAAGTGCAAGGAGGAGACTCCAAAAAAGGACAAAGGAATTGTTGAGGACTCTTATGGGAAAATGGAGAGGAGGCCTTTCTATCCCCCCAAGTTCTCCATACTAGATCAGCTCAAGGAGCTACAAAGATGATGGGTTAGGTTGTATTCTATTTCCTTTGGGTGGCTTCTAATGGGTTCATATTCTGTGTTGGTTATTGGTTCAGTGCAGTGCAGTCATTTTAGTTGTTTGGTTCAGTGCAACAAGTGGTTTCTATTTTTTGCATTTTTTTTTGCTAGTGGTGGCTTGGTCCTATTGTTTGGACCTTTCTCTTAGTGGTGGATTGTTTTTTTTCGTGTTCCCAATCTAGTTTCTTATTTTAAGTTTTAGTTTTTTCTTAGTTTATCTATTTTAATCTAGTTTGGTTATATTTGGTATGTGTCACTTCTTGTGGCCTTATTTCTCATTTACATGGACTTAATTTTTTTTTAATGTAATGTGTTTGACACCATCCTTTTACTTAATCGGAACAAAAAGTACCATATATTAGAGCCAACAAGTCATTTTAGTCCCAATTAAGCTCCCTATGGATACATAGAAAATATCTATTTTGAGATTTTTATAGAAGTGATTCTCTAGAAGGGTCCTCTTTCACTAGGGAAAGAGAAACCTACATATTCTCCATGCACTTCCTTCTTTTGGACTTTCTATATTCCAACTCCTCCCTGAGGGTATTCAAGGAATTAGTTTTTTTCCCGTCATCTAATAACTTAAATGGATGACATATTTCACCTTTTTGTCAAGTTGATTTTGGTTGTCTTTGATATTAGATAGAGTGTGAATCATATATATTTTACTTCATCAAAGGGAATTAAATCCTTTGGTTCATGAACTTGATCAATGATTTTCCAATTATCCAATTTTTATTTAGGTCATTAGAAACATCCTGAATATTTTCATTTTCACTAGTACGGGATGAATTCCCATCTTTGAACTATTCTTTCACAATCTCCTCAAGATTGTTAATTTTCTATATGGAATTATTTTGCTAATCAATTTGCCACTTTATTATGAGATTTTACATTAGTTTTAGAGAATGCATAAATTCATCAACTATATCCGCATTAAGTTCATTAGTAGGAATAAGATAATTAGAGTAGGCAGGGGAAACATTTTGTAAGATCTCAAATTCTTCTTTATACATCTTCAAAGTTGAACATGAAAATGGAGATTATGATCCTTCAGAAAAATGTTTAATACGGGTGTTTTCTTGGGCCCACTCTAACTAGTTTGTCAAAAGGAAAATGAATCCTCAAGAGGCAATTATAGTTTCCTCTAGTCCTTTTTGCTTGCCTAGAGATTTTAGCTTGTGTTTCATCAAGTGCTTAACCTTATTGAAGGTAGGAGGATAAGAGACCATTAAAGAAGGCCTTAGAAAGATCGGCCTTATTAGTTAATTTAACAATTAAAGAATGATTGTTTGGCCTATGTTTAGGACTAAAACTAAAAGTTATATATATAGGCACGTAATCAAACTTGTATGAAAATAGGACACTAATAATTTATTTTATTTTTATCATGCATTGAGTTAACCCAAAGAAACTCCAAAAAGAAAATTAGAACTTAATATTATGTTGAAAATAATTCTGTATAGGGAAAAGGTTAGAGTGGGAGAATTTAAACCTAAATTTTGAAGGTGGTAAACTTGGTCAACATAAGAGCCACTTATTTAAATTATTACTTATATGTACATGACTTTATCAATTTGATGTATGCTTATTTATTCAGAAAATTCTTTTAGTTATAATATATCTTGATTTATATACACACAAAAATTGATGTTTATATTATAGAATTAATTTGAACCTTGATGTATCTAATGCATATATGAATATGAGTCCATGCATTCAATTAACTTTAGCTTATCTTAATTAACTTGATTGAGTATTTCAAAATATTGAATAATGTGATTTTTTAATTTAATTAATTGAATAAAGCACTCTTATATGAGTGTAGACATGTGTTGACTATGTTGAGCATTACGAAAAAATTATTAAACATTTTATAGATTTATTTATGATGTTGGTCAATGAATATAAATTGTATATGTTATCATAGCATATTCATAACAATATCTTACTATTACTTGATGATATTTTATAGTTTGAGAGATATTATTTTCACCATGAGAGCTCTCCATGATGTTTAGGCTAGATCATGTGTCCCTTGATAGCCTTATTAAGATAAATGTATAATTATCTTCTACACATTTAAATATTTTATTTCTTAAATATTCTATGACTTCTTTATTAATATATTTCTTCCCTCAATATTCCTTTTTTATTTATATGTAATGCACACAATTTTGTCATGACATATATAGATCGGTGTAATATTATTTTCTCATATTTTATTTAAATAATACAAAACGTATAGTGTTGAACAAATTTATATTGTCATTTTGGGCTCATTTAAATCTAGAAAAAACATTTTGGTGTTATGTGTTATGGTATTTTTTTCTTTCCTTTTTTTTCCATGCTTATGTTTCATATCTAAGATGTTTTGGTGCTCAATGGTTTTATGGGTCAATTACTTTTGGACAATTGATTCATCCACCCACCCCAAAAAAAAGAAAAAAAAAGAAAGGAAATTTGGAGTGCTACCTTAGTTTCCAAATAATTGGTACCAAAGCCTGGTCCTCTTTTGGAAGTTTGACCACTTAAGGAGATCTAATATTGTAACCTTTAATGATAATAGTCTACTATTTGATGGAACCAGTTATTCTTTATAGAAAGGAAGAATGATAACTCATTTTATTTTCATGGGAATGAAATATTGGAAATTTATGAAGAAGGATTACAAGACTCCTAACCAATCTATTGTTAGTGTTGATGAGAAGAATGAATTTTCAAATAAAGTGAGACCTGGATTGAAAATTTGTATTGTGCCTTAATAAATGCTAAATATAAACATACCATCAAATTAGAGTATT
This sequence comes from Cupressus sempervirens, assembly GCA_028749045.1. NCBI lineage: Eukaryota > Viridiplantae > Streptophyta > Pinopsida > Cupressales > Cupressaceae > Cupressus > Cupressus sempervirens. Next base: position 843,302,854 of record CM053785.1, on the reverse strand, counting down.
CTCATGATTTTTGGTGAAGATAGAATGATTGCATGAAGGAGATGCTTATGTGAAGTAAGAAAAGATCCAAAGCTCAAGAGGAAAGCTTAAAACTATGAGGATGATAGAAGATGAGAATTTTAGCTCCTATGTCAAAATAATAATATAGCTTTTAAGTGAAATTAATGCATCATTGTAACAATAGATAAATATGAAGTCATTAAAAAATATTGGGAACTTTGCATCTTTCTTTTGAAAATAAATTTTCTACAATTGTATAATTAGAAATAAGTTGTGCACAGAGACTCATTGGTTGTGTTTCCCTACCAAGAAACACAAGAGAAAGTAACCTAAACATGCAACTAAGTTTACTAATTAATTTTTTATTCCTAAAATCTTACACAACATCACCGATAATAATGTTGAATTCCAATGCAATTAAAAATACATCACATACACATAACTGCAATGCAACATAGATTACATTTCTCAAGGGCTCATTAATATAAAATTACATAAGCATAAGCTATATTAATTAGGTTAAACATAAGTAAAACATCTCACAACCATCTATGAACAGCAATACATCACCTAATAAAGGAAATATGTAAGATCATATTGTTTACTATAAAGAATACTCAACAACATAGTATCCATAGAACAATCCATGGGGTATGTGATTATAAACATGAAAAAATAGAGAAACTAGGCTCTTGAAGATAGAGAAACTATTGGTGGCATGTTCTATAGATTGAGACCCGCTCTACATCTCCACTGCCCTACAATTCTATTACCCTTGACCTCCTTCCTACCTGCATGCCCTCTTAGTCTTGGGAGGGATAGATCCCACTTCACCTCTTCCCCCTATTGGAACTAGCCCTCGTTTGTCTAGATTTTGAGTTGGATGCAAAATCCCAGAATGGCGACATCCTTCTTCAAGAGGATGCTTCTCTTCTAATGGAACCTAATGTCATTCATGACAACTATAATTATTTGGGCCCCAAGACCTTAGGTGGTCCCATGATAATTTTGGCCCCATAGTAAAATTGGTTGGGGGTTGTTGTTTGATCCAAGACTCACATTGATTTGAGGCTAAACCCACATTCTCTTTACATCCCATGGGACCCCTAATCTCTCTTCCTAATTTTGTGGTGGTGTAATGCCCTAACAAGGGATCCAAAGAATTAATCTAAAATATTACTAAGTTTGCCAAAAAAAAAAAAAATTTAAACATGAAATTAAAAACCATTTAAAACTTATACATAATAATGGAAGCAATAGCAACAATCGAAATGAAAAT